>JANHGC010001206.1:125065-137983 GCA_027560395.1 Boaedon fuliginosus
TCCCGGGCCCGCCAGAGATCATCGACTAGCGCGATCAAAGCTGTCTCCGTGCTGTACCCGGGCCTGAAACCCGACTGTAAAGGATCCAGATATTTAGCAATTGAAGGTGCTAATAACAACTTTTAAACCCTATATGGCTTAGGAGTGGGGTACCTTCAAGATCGCCTTCTGCTACCTTATGCCTCCCAGCGCCCAGTTAGATCCCACAGATTCGGCCTGCTACGGGTCCCATCAGCCAAACAATGTCGGCTGGTGGGCCCCTGTGCTAAAGCCTTCTCCAAGACCTGGCTCTGTCAGATGGCCTGAAACTGATATGCCCCCCGCTTGGATGTGGTGATTGTTGGGTTTAGATATTTTTCCCCTGACCGGGGAAGAGAGGCGAAAATAAATAAATAAACTCATGCTTAGTACCTTGTAGGCATAAAAAGGAGGTTGTAAGAGAGATGAGCAAAACATTTTGAACCCAAAATGGCCATTTTGAATGAAAAAAGATATGTACCAAGAGTTTCATTTTGAGGTTGAAACAAAGCACTCTCTTTTATTTTGGTCTTGAGCAAAGATTTGGGTGATTGTGTTTTGAGAGTTTTGCAGCTAAAAAAACAAACTTAAAATGGGATATTCCAGTTTTGGTGTTTGAGTGTTTCAGGGTTGAAATAAAACATAGTTATGTTCCAAGAATTTTGCTTTAATGTGAGAACAAAACACTTCAAATTTTGTTTTGACAGAAGACAGTGGACTCTGCTCAGACAGACAATATTTAAAGTGGGACTGTTTTGTTTGGAACTCTTAATAAAATACATTTCCTATTTTGTGCATGTGTAAGCTGTGGCATATTTTGCAGCAGAATATAAAACTTTTCAATAATTGTTTTTATTATATCACTCAATTTTATTTCCTGTGTTTGTAAATTTCTTTCATGCTTTCATTATTTTTGTGTTTTGTTCTTTCTCATCCATCCTGAGCTCTATTTCTGACTCATTAATGATCAAAATATTGCCACAAGAAAACAATATCTTTAAGTGCTGCCAACTAAATGAGGTTATTGCAAGGGCTGCTACGTCAGGAAGATACATCAAAATGATATAAGGTATTAGAGAAGATGTTTAGTCAGAAACATAATTTCAGTTATATAATTGGAAGCAGCCATTCTTAGAGCATGCTACCCAATATACTTCATAGTAAGACACTGAAAATGACTTTCAGCCTTGATGTGATTGAAGTTAACCTTGAACCCTTCTTAAGATGAAAAGAAATTGCTAGTCTCTTTCCTCCAGTTCTTAGACCTTAAGTGCCATCTGTATATTATAGCCAAAGGATGTGCAGAAATCCATCTTTCAGCTTGTCTAATTTCAGACAGGCTGTGTTGCTGGCCAGGAGCCAGGACTGAGCATTTAGAATGGATAGAAATGATCTCTGCTTTGTGACTCCTGCCACAGCTTCTAAAGGTTTGAAGCAAAATTGCTTATTGGCCTTGAATACACATATAAACACAAAGAATGAATGAAACTTCCCTCCCCACCCTTCTATTTGCCTTTGTGAAAAGCGGGTCTGTCCAGAGGAAAATCGACATGAAAAGCTGAATGCAATTTTTTAAAGAAGCAATTCCTTGTTTCCAAATAGAAGTGCCAATTGACTTTATAGAAATGGAAACCAAATTAATCCTATAAATCTACTTGCAGCTGTGTGTCACAAGTGACTATAAGAACCAATTTTCAACTTTCCTGGGGCATCATTGCTCTTATGGACCATCTGGTTCCCCCACCCCTCTGTGGAGTTAGTACATTAAAGAATCAAAAAGATTTTATGTTTGTTACTATTTGGCTTTTTGCAATGGTAGCTGAGGAATTTTTTTATTTGTACTATTATGAAAAATTAACTTTGCATACTAATGTACAGCCCACTCAACAAGCCAAAACTAGTGATTATTTTTCATATAGTTGTGATGTGCCTGTTCAATGGCCATACCTATAAAATATGCCAATTAGAAAAAAAATCTACAAAAATTAGAGATCAGGAGAAATGGGTTTTATAATGAACTGAACTTCTGTTCATATAAGTTTTCTTGTCATATAGTATCATATACAACTTTAAAAACAAACTACAAAAATGAAAAAAACTGCTTACTGAAAGAAATATTTTTCCTTGGAATATGTTAATATGCAAATATTACTTGGAAAATGTTACTATTATCTTCATGTAATCTTAATATTTAACATGGAGAATTGTTTATTTAAGTTAACAGACAATTGAAAGTACAATGAAAACAGCAGAAAAACAAATAAAGGAGTAAAAAGAAAAGTAATTTACAAGCTGTATAAAATTGAATAAAGTTTTTGAAGTAATGTTAGGTTAGTACGGCAAGTAAAAGTCCTTGTGTAAATTTAGCACATCAAAATCATTATTAAAATCAAATGAGTATTCAATAATTAACAAATCATCCAGTATAATAATCAGTCTTAGTGAATGATTAATAATATCTAATCTGAGATAGTACCTTTTTAGTAAGATCTAATAATTTAAATCTTTATGTTAAGACCCTTCAATTCTTTCACAAGCATAGACACAAGCAGGATGGTATATAGGTAGAAATCTGTGGCTCCATCATACTGAATCCTTTAAAATATTTGTCACAGGGAGCTCTTGTTATTTATGGGAATTCTTTTGTAGCCAAACAAAAGAATGGATAAGAAAACTACAAAAATGTTTTTTGCATATCATGTGCAAAGATCTATCTGCCATAAAGTACACAAAAAGCATGCCAATAACAGATATACTAAAGAAATAATGAGGTTTGGTTTATATTTTTCAAGCACTATATATAAAAAAAAAGATAAGGGCCACTTGTCTGCTTCTATAGTTCGATATATTGGCAACCTGAAAAAAAATGAACCAACTCGGGTTATATAGTTTCCCTGACATAACCAACCAGTTTTTTTCTATTTTGCCATTAATCCAAGAGTTGCACCGCCCCCCTAATGCTAAACTGGAGAGCTGTGTTTTCTGAATGAGCTTCATGTTTGTTCATGCTCCCCTTCCCTTTTTGGCACTGCCACAGAAGGAAACAAAAAGCTTTTGCTGTCCTTATGTCTGCACCTGAGCATAATGATGATCATGATGTATGACATCATATATCATTATTTTGAAAATAAGCCAGTTTCAAATTATGGTTTGCCATGCCAGCTTGTATATTATATATATTAGTAATCTCCCAAAAGTGCTTTTCCAAAAGGCAACTGGACTTCCTTTTCTTTGAAAATGTTTTGGTTCTCATCCAAGAAGTTTCTTCAGTTCTAATGGAATGGAAGGATTTATATTCTTTGCAATCATCTGGTTGTTAGTACTTTGAGGGTCATTAGCTCTGAGAATCATTGAGCCGCTTGTGGGGTTTTCTGTATCCCCAGAGTCACCTGAATCAGAATGCAAAAAGGTGTGGAATCTTTTTGGGATTAACAGTTAAATCCTTCCCTTCCCCTCCTCTCCAATGAGTTGGAACTGAAGAAGCTTCTTGGTTGAAAATCAAAATGTTTTCAAGGAAAAAGAAAGACAACCATGACCTGGATGATTGAGAATCTACATAGATATATTATTAGCCAATTCCAGGTTCAAATAAACAAACAAGATGGATTGTTTTGAAACAATGTTTTTACATAACAGATATAACAAAATGGATAAGTGAAAAAAAATACACGTTTATCGGTAATATCTTCATTACACCATACAGATTGCCAAAGGGTGTGTGGCAGTAAAAGATCCGAGTTTATGCATGAGATGAAGAACTATTGTTTTTATGTTATATCCAAATCAACACAGGAAACAGATCTGCATAAAAGTTGATAAATGATAGGTGCAAACATTTCTAAGAATGACACACAATGTCATCAGTTTCTTTTCTCCTTTAGGATCAGTTATGAACACAGTAGGATAGCGACCTGATATTAACAAAATTATCTAGGAAATCCAAATTATCTTTTTTCTCTCTTTTTGACACTCAGATTATCTTCCTTTTAGTTTCCATGTATGTTATAAAAGTCTTCCTCTGTTTACAGCTGTTTATTGCACATTAGTTGACAAATAATCTTTATCAAGATCTAAAACCATTAATGTCCAGTTCCATCCAAGTTATTGTCAGATGGGCAACAGCAGATTTTAGTGACCTGCATCTGCAGATTTTTGTGATTTTAGTGAGATAAAAGAAAGTTGACTTTGAAAACTGATAACATGTATGTTTTGAATGCTTACAAAAGACCTTAATAATCAGGCAACATTTTCTCTATAAGTTCTCATTCGTAAAACAAAACACTATTCTTTCTGCCTTGAATAAAAGCCTTTTTACATTGGCTTAATATTCTCCATCCTAAATTTGAAGTTTTCTTTTCTTGCCATACACTTAAAAATACACTTATCTTTTGTTTTCCTATGTCACCACTAAGATTTATTAGGAAGATCAAAAAATGATCATCAAATATGTTGATGTTACTCCAAAATACAGAATTTATCACTTAGGTTCCTACAGACTATGAAGCTTAATCACTTGGATCACTCATAATGCTCAGTAAAATATAATTTGTTTGGTTCAGGGTATGATAAGCATGTCTGCAGAGTGTAGCAGCTTATAAAAACTGAAATTAATAAATATTTCAATTCAGCCACTGTAATTAATTTTTGGCTTAACTATATTGACTAAACTTTGACTCTGAATATAGAGTTGTGCTATGCATGAACCTAGCCATTATGTAAGTCCCAATATAAAATAGTTTTGTAATTGACTACCTTTCCTCCCCTCTCTTTTAAGGTTTGATATTGCCTAATGGAGATATCAACTGGAATTGCCCATGCCTTGGTGGAATGGCTAGTGGTCCTTGTGGGGAACAATTCAAGTCAGCATTTTCCTGTTTTCATTATAGCAAGGAAGAAATTAAGGGATCAGATTGTGTGGACCAGTTTCGTGCAATGCAAGAATGTATGCAGAAATACCCGGATCTTTATCCTCAAGAAAATGATGATGAAGATGATGAAGATGAAGAAGATAATCAAAGCAAAGATTTAGAAACTACTCCTTCAACAGGCAAAGAAAAGGATGGGTCTAGCTAATGAATGAGCATGGAGGCTGTGGTCTCCTGTCCATATTCAGAGACATTTAGACAGGCAGAGTTATCTTCTCTCCTTTTTTCTTTCCACACCATTGATCCCACAAGAAATGCACTTCTGTACATTGTATCATGTGAACTCACTGTGAAGAAGCAGCTTCAGCCCTATGGTTTTAACAAAGAAATGTTGCAGTAGAGTCAGTATAAAAGAAATGTAGACACCACCAGTGCTTTATCACTTTTCTTCTCCAGTTATGTTCAGTTTATAAGGTTGGCTTGAAGAACAGAGATGATTAATACTGTTTTTGGGAAAGCAGAATGTCAGTTGTTAGCTATCTTCAAGATTTTATATGATGACAATTAATACAGATTTCTCAGAACAACCAGAAAGATTCAGAAATCTTGGTAAAATTTTCAAGTTAGTCAGCCTTATGTGCTTGATGGCACAGGAAGTTTGCATGTATAATCAATTTCTAATAATAGAAAATTAATGTTAGTATATTGATTTTCCATTTTAAAAAGAAACGTTGATCAGGCCTAGCCATTACTGAGCAGTTAGAGAAAAACATTGGTCACTGTGTTCCTTAATGTTCCTAATAATCCCTGTTTTGAGGGGTTTCCTTTGATTCAAACCCCTCCCAGCAGGTTGCTGACCCTAACAGGAGACCTGCAATGTTACCTGGGGTAACAAACCTCTGCATAGGTATTGTGATTTGACTGCATATTAAAAATGAATTCCTTTTACCTTACACAAGCCCCTGTGTCTTTTGTTCATGCTAGTGACCGTTCCCTGTGACAGGCTACATTCATTTGTTCAAATGGGCAAACAGGCAATCCTCATTTAATGACCAATCCTTCAGTGACCATTTATAGTTACGATCACTCTTTAAAATTGAGGCCATAGCACCACCACCTCATGGTCACATGATCAAAATGAGGGTATTTGGTAAGTGGTCCACATTTATGACCAGACTATGCACTTCAACTCCCACCCACTTATCTCTACTTATCTCCACCCTGTACTTTACTGTCTGCCCCTGCCATCCCCAAATGACATTTGCTGTCTTTTTCCCTGAAGGTGACAACTGTCAGTGCTGAGCAAGCCA
Organism: Boaedon fuliginosus; assembly: GCA_027560395.1. NCBI lineage: Eukaryota > Metazoa > Chordata > Lepidosauria > Squamata > Lamprophiidae > Boaedon > Boaedon fuliginosus. The sequence goes on from JANHGC010001206.1 coordinate 131,259, forward strand.
TCCGCACTGCTCCCTCGCCTCATATGGTCTCTGTCCCCAGCTCTATCCTGCCTCTTCCTCATCCACGCCTGGCGTGTTCCCTTCAGCAGGTGAGGGTCTGCTATGCACATCCCGGGTCTGCACCCGCACCCAGCATAGGATCCCAGGCTACCAGGGGGAGAAAGATGGCAGATGTCAGCTGGGGCAGCAAGGTACAAAGGTGTCCAAAAAAGGGCAGAGAGGGAGATAGACAAGTAGGAGTTGAACCAGAGGCAATTACAGCAGTGGCAGAGCTCATCTGCCAAAGGGAGCTCGTCTGGCTTCTGCTGGAGATGACAGTTTGCACAGAGTAGAAGTTTGTGGTCCTTCTCTAATGACTGCCACTGGGACTACTGGAACTGCCATTGTTAAGCAGTAGGGTCATGTGATATTCCACCTAACAACCATTTTGCTTAGCAGTGAAAAGTCCATTCTTTGAACAAGGACTGCTTGGCACCTTCTCATCTGAGGAAAATTCTGGCATCCTGTGATCCGAATTTCAGGACAAAGTGGCTCTGGAATCAAGGGATACCGGTAGATGTTCTTTGTGTTAAGCCAACCTATCCAATAATTTAGCTTAACCCTGAGGTTTTCAATGTATATATCTTATATAGCCATGGTGATTAAGTCATATTTAAAGTAGATTTTCTACAAAATATTGCAGGAGTGTAATAAACGTGTAAATCTTTGAGATTATAATCCTTCCATTCAAGCAAAGGCTTGATCAACTAGATGTGAGTGTAGATGGAAAGGAAAGAGGTGATTAACTGATTTTCTTAGGTCTGATGCATTGCACCTGCCAAAATGTTGGGTACTTGACCCTAAGGGACATTTAATAAATGTGAGGTCAACAAAGTTTTGTTAAAAAAAAAAAAAGATTTTGTAGAATCAAATTTGTTTTCTCATGGATGCCTCTGTTGAACCAAATAATCTTTGAACAGAAGCACACAATACTATACACCCCATCCAACTGCTGACTTCAATTAACTCGTGTTTTTATGTCTTGACAGGGTCAGAATATATGTGACATTTTAATTTTTTTACATACATTTTTCATTTACTGAAGTAAAATACAAGCATCAGTTTGACCCTTTCAGAAAGTGTCAAGAAAAACTCTTCAGCCTGTATATAGTGTCAGTGAAACAGCTATCCATGGAGAACAGGACCTGAGGAATCAGATGGAGTGCATTTGTGAATAGGACTTAACCAGACCAGGTCAAAAGGAAAATCTGGTTGAGTATCAGAAGCTGGTGCCTCCCCCTTGTGTTTAAAGATTTATTATATAACCAATTATGTAGCATCTGGTTAATAAGATCTCTCTGGTAAGAATGCTGTTGGAAACTGCTTTTGGGTAATGCTGTCAGCCATTACAACAGGACTCTAAGATACGTCTGTTCAACATAGGATTCTCACAGGGCTGCCTTAGTGTCCGAAATGCATCACTACTAGGCCTATGTTTGAATATTGTAGCGGACTAAATTTCCTTAAGGTGAATTCAGTTGAAATCACTGCAGCAAATAGGCCATACATTCTTTTTGCAAGCAATAGGACTGAAATTCCAGCAATTCCATCATTTTTAGCTTGCCTTTCTGGAAAGTCATTTTCACCACACTAACATCAGTAGTACTTTGAATTGCCTTTTCACTTACAAGCAGCTATAAACGCAGAGTTCTAACTATGAAATCCCTTAGATTTAGCAATAAACCATCTAGCTCTATCTGACAGAACACTCATCAGACAAAATATGAACTAGTGCAGGCAGTATAATATAAACATAGTTTATACAGTGTGTCCAAAATGATTTTAGCATTTTAATAGAAACTGTGATGAACTAAATAAAAGTCCTGTGTCCATAAATTAACTGACATGCATAACAGATTCTACATTAAGATTTATAATGCCTTGGCCAAAGCTTAAGTAAAAAACATTTAACTATATATTCAAAATTAAACTTCTTCCCTTAACCTATCGCCCATATTTTAGGGGAGATTTTTTTTTTAGTGCAAACACTTTAGTGCCTTTCAAAAGAAATTCCATAGCCTAGAACAAGAGGTGGTATAAACAATTACATCAGTCATACTCCAGCACAAGTTATATAGAAATGACTGGGTTTTAACGGCTGTCTTATAATAAAAGACTTCCTTACTCTGCATCGATATCTAATGGCTCCAACCACAACTATGTTTTGCATAGTATATAACAATGAAGTAGAAATTATTGCCAGGGAGCTGGGGAGTCGCTCATTCTTCTGCAGCACAGACTGTACTTTTCTGACTAGTCTCTGTTTGAGCAAAGCACAGCAATGTTAGCGATGTTCATCTGTATCCGCCTCAGAGCACTGCTTGTTAGAAGAATCTTGGCTAGTAGTAAATAATATCATGAAGAGAAGCATCTGTTCTTTGAGATGTCTTGAACACGCATACAGTATGAAAAGGGCAAGTGACTGAAGCTACAAAGTGGTAACATGAAGCATTTTATGTGAAATGAGCACAATGGAAATTGAAAATCAAATATTAACTTAGAAAACAAAAAAGGACCATGTGAGGGTTTCAAGAGGCAGGCAGTCTTTAAATCATCAATTTGGTATGTCTTCTATGCGATCCAGTAGCAAATCTGATAAACGCCCCCCAAACAAATTCCAGTACTGCTGATGAATACAAACTCTGAGTTCTTGCCTCATTCGTTTTCCTAAGAGAACTTGGGAGGCTCCTAAAGTCCTTCATAGCAGTGGTCTTTCTGCATTTGTTTGATGCAACGGATGCTAAGTACAGGACAAAACAGAAGGCTGTTGGTGAGAATAGGTGAAACCCTGACCTGCATTGTGGGAATAACACTATAGAAAACAAGTTTTTGGAATCTGGTGGTAATCAGGTTTTGGATAGCCAGCTATTTTTATTCTAATGTATAGATTGCCAGTCATCCTCTTTTCCCATGAATGTTGTCAGGAGGTTTAGGGGGAAAACCCACAGCAGGAACAAGGACCTCTATTTCCCAGAATCCCTGCAGCTCCAAGTCCTTTCAGGCTGCCTTCCAGATTTCCAATAACTTTGCTGTTTGCTTCTCTGATGAAGTAGGCACAAAGACACGTCTACAATATCTTCTCAATTCCAGTGCAAATTACAATAGAACACATAGATGTCATAGAACCCAAAAGCTATTAAGGGTGCCTTAAATTAACAGCTTTTTAAACAGGCCACTCAAATATAAGCAAGACTCATGTGGCAGGCCAACAAGTAATGTTTTGTAGCCCTGTAACTTAGCAAATTTTTGCTCTTCCTTCACATTTCCTGTAAAAAAAAAATCCAGCTCCAGAAAAATAAATAGTGCAGGAGTTCTAGTTTTCAGTTAGTAATGACTGTTCATCAATAGCATAATAATCTTGATCTCAGTTACAAATATATGTATTTGTGGAATTTGAACGCTCTAGATACTGTAATCCTAAAGTAAGCTATATGCCAGGCTATATGTGAGCCTAGGTTCATGAGGTTAATTCAGCAGTCTTTACATTGTTTTCTGTTTTTACAAATGTGTGAAAGAGAGAGAAGATGGAAAAAAGAACAACAGATTCCGGCAGAAAGTACTTAATGGAATAGAGGAAAGAGAGTTTGCTTTTAAATTTTCCTTAATTATAAAAGTTACAAATAACCATTAGAGAGCTAACTAGACTTCACTGCCATATTATTAATGTGTACATATTTGTGAATTTGACTCGGGGGGGGGGAAATACATTATTTGCATCCGGTTCGTAGTATATCTGCAACAAACTTCCCCCAGTGAGCTTTCCAGGGCTTCACCAGACTGTTCATGTTCACAAGGAGTCTGTTCGTCTGTGCGTCTTCTTGTCCTGCTATTAAGTAGTCTATACCTGGTTTGAAAAAGTATTAGATATTGTAAAAATCAATTCTCAACATTAATTAAGTTACAGAATCAAAGATTGCCCAGAAGACTTTATGGGGATAATTTTAATTCAGATCATTCATTAATTCTTCTTCTCTCTTTCCACCTGAACACGGTGCTCAGGATGACTTAAAATGCAAATTACTTAATTCCAAGGTTCATGAGTTTCCTTGCTAGCAAGATTGGTACTTAACCTACACTGGGAAATTAAAAATCCTGGAAGAAAGCAATAGCAAATTGATTTCATGGTATTGCCAAGATGATACTCGGCCGTGTTCATGAAGTTCTCAAGAGTCAAACTGAATACTTTATTTTCAAGCGTACTTGGGGCCCCATATAGACCATGTACAGTAGTTTTAGATTGGAGAAAACATTTTTAAAAGTGCATGCAAATGAATTAATTTGATATGCAATTTGAAATGATGCAATAGGTTGTATGGATGATTAGAGTTGCCAATTGAATTGTGAAAAGGCAATAGTTACTGGTTCTCTAAAATAAGACCAGCAAACATCTGGAGGTAAGTGTGAAACAAAAAGCAGGAGACATACTGTAATTAGACCTACGCTATGAAGAATTAAAGAATAAGAAGGGAGCACAATCTGCATATAAATCCATGCACAGGTTTAGCAAATTCTCTAAGGCACTCTTATAACTGATGCCCTTCAGAACAACTGGATTGGACTCTCATAATTTCTAGTCAGTGTAGCCAGCCTGCAGCTATTAAAATATAGCTTATCCAAAGGCACCAGGCTGTGAAGAATGTTTCAGACCATAGACAAATTTAATCCTAAATTTGCCCCCTGTATCACAAGATATCACATTAATATCCAGTTTTATGCTGGCTCACAGTGAGTTAGTTGACACATTGTGCTAAGCCATAATTGAGTTAACTATAGTTTACTGAATAAACCATGATTGTTGAAGTCCATACAGTATAGCAAAGTGTGAACTGCAGTTGAAAAACCGCAGATAGATGGGTTCACACAACATATTACACCAAGCCCAAAATACCAATACCATACCAATCCCTCGAAGATCAATGATGAGGCCACTGAAATTCATTAATATATCAGGAGTCAGACCTGCACTTTTTATTAAAGTAATGGTAAATATAATAGATGAATTATGTCTCCATTGTGCTTAATCTACCTGTGACTTTCATGAAAAATGTATAAAATGGAAAATATACACACACACACCCCATTGAGGATAACCCTGCTTCACAGCCATGCCATTTGTAACCCTTGTAACCACTCACTCCCATGGATATAAATAAATACAGACCCCAAATGGAGGGTAGAAGTTGCCATACAGATTAGCAGAAATAATGTGATCTATTGATTTGGCCTTAGCAAGTTCTAAGTATGTCCACTTTAGTGAAAAGAAGGAGTAAGGGAGACATGATAGCTGTGCCAATATTTGGCACAAATGGACTGCCACAAAGAGGAGGGAGTCAAACTATTTTCCAAAGCAGTAGAAGACAAGAAACAATGGATGGAAACTGATCAAGGAGAGAAGCAACCTGGAATTAAGGAGAAACTTTTTAACAGTGAGGACAATTAACCAGTGAAACCAGTGGCTTTCAGACGTTGTGGGGGCTCCATCGCTGGAGGCTTTTAAGAAGAGGCTGGACAGCCACTGTTTTCCAAAGCACAAGAAGGCAAGACAAGAAACAATGGATAGAAACTGGTCAAGGAGAAGCAACCTGGAACTAAGGAGACATTTCCTAGCAGTGAGAGCAATCCACCAGTGGGATGGCTTGTCTCCAGATGTTGTGGGGGCTCCATCCCTGGAGGTTTTTAAGAAGAGGCTGGACAGCCATTTGTCTGAAATGGTATAGGTTCCCCTGCTCGAGCAGGGGTCGGACTAGAAGACCTCCCAGCTCCCTTCCAACTCTATTATTCTGTGTTCTCTCTCTTCCCTGCTAGCCATCCCCAAGCGCTCTTTCTCTATCCTGCTGTAAGGTCAGGAACGTGCTACTCTAAATAATCCTGAAACAGGTGCACCGGCGCGGGCTATGAAATCATCAGCATACCCTGAGCATGACTTCAGTGCGGAGAGATCCGCCAAGGGCTTGGAAAAGAATCTTTCCCGGAGCCCAGAAGTCCACTTAAGAAAGGAAGGCGGCTGAAGCGCCCCAGGCCCCTCCAGGGCAGCGAGAGGAGAGCGCTGATCCCCCCCCCCGGGCCCTCTTACCTCTTGCATAAACCTCCCCACTTCCAAGGTGTTTCAGGCTCAACTTGACTTGAGTCGTCAGAGAGAGTAATGTCAGGGCCGGTGCAGAATTTTGACCCTCTTATTCCCCCAGGGAAGAGATTTAAGATGAAGCTTCACGCTGAATGTTTATCGAGCAGGTTGAAATGTCTCTTGTTTTAGGCAGACCTCACCAGCTTAGGCAGACCTTACAACTGTTCGTTTTGTGACCGTTTGAACGTTAACAACGGCACTGAAACAAGCGACTTATGAGCGTTTTTCACACTTACAACCGTGACTGATCAAAATTCAGATACTTGGCCACTGACCTGTATTTATGACCGTGGTTCATTCTTTTCTTTTCAGTATTTCTTGTCTTTTGTTATTTTTCAATACATTCCATTACAATAGTGCGGTATAGGTGTGTGAGTTCAACATACAAGCACGTAAAGCATAATAAATAAATCTATATATATATAACAGAGCCTTGGGTTTGTATGTGCTCTATAGAAAAATTCAGTTCTGCACCAAACTGCCCTAAATTTCACACAACCCTTTGTTAGGGTTGCGAAATCAGCACTGGGGGGGTCCGAAAATTCTTTGCCCCCTATTTCGG
>JANHGC010001206.1:165807-178388 GCA_027560395.1 Boaedon fuliginosus
ATGTAATGGAGTGAGCTCCCGTTATTTGTCCCAGCTTCTGCCAACCTAGCAGTTCGAAGGCATGTAAAAATGCAAGTAGAAAAATAGGGACCCCCTTTGGTGGTAAACTAACAGCATTCCGTGCGCCTTTGGCACATAGTCATGCTAGCCACATGATCATGGAGACGTCTTCAGACAGTGCTAGCTCTTTGAAATGGAGCTTTGAAATGGAGATGAGCACCGCCCCCTAGAGTCGGGAACCAACTAGCATGTATGTGTGAGGGGAACGTTTACCTTTACCTACATCTGGTCTATGACGGCAATAAAGGATTTAATTTGATTTGAAACTAACGAGAAGGTCAGCAACCTGAAGCCTCAGTGACAAATGACTCCCACAAAGGTCCCCCCCACCTCATATCCTAGACTTGAGCCTTCTCAGATTAGAAATGTCAAAAAGCCAATGGCTTAAGTTTCCTAAAATTTTGGGGCAGGAGGCACCTGTCCTCAGATACATTGATTTATAAGCATGATAGTGTCTTCTACTTGAAAGTTTCACAATCATAAGGAGATAGTATAATCATCAAATGTTACATACATTTATAACAATGCCACTCATTATATCTCTCTCTCTTAGCTTTCTATCCTTGCAAATCTTTCTATCCTTGCTCTTTTTCTATTACGTGCATTCACTATTTTTGTTATCTCAAATTTCTCTCTGCTCCTTAACTTCCTTGATCTCTCCTCTCCTTTCAACTAATTCAGTCCTCCTTCATGTTTGTTCTGCAATCAGTTCCTCATTCATTCTTTTACTTCCTCGTTCATTCTTTTAAACTTTAATGTTCTTTTGTTCTACAGATCAGTCACTTTTGTATTCAAAGTACATTCATTCAACAGACATTCATTCTTGGCCCTTTTACAACATGCACTTAAATAACCCTTCGCTATCTTATTCAATTTGTATTTCTCCAATTCTCACATTCATTCCACACAACAGACTGCCATGTACAAAGCACTCCTGATATGCTTATACATGAAGACTTTAGAGAGCTAGGGGATTTCACACATCCTTGTCTTACTTCCTGGTCAGTGTTGAATCATTCATTAATATTGCTTTATTCTTTTGCATGGTTTACCTTCACATTGTACCACTTTTCATTCAGAAACTAATCTTCAGTTTTAAATTTACACAAATCTTCCTGAGGCTTTTTCAGATCAGGAAGAGGGCATCCATGGAGGCATGCACCAACCTCCATAACCATTTTAAATTCCCATCAAAAGGAGTTCTAGAGAAAGCTTAAGGTTCAAAGCAAGCCAAGGTTTTCATGGATAGGAATTTAGGCACTGTAATAATTTATATTAATGAAACTATGAAGGTTCTGATAATTAAAAGTGTTTGGTATGTTAAGAAAAACTTCTCTGTACATCGCCAAAGTTATTCTGATGCAAAAGTGTCCACAGGATCTGATGTTTTTGTCAAAAACATGAAAGTAGTGTTGGAATGCTATAATACGAGTTCTCAGAATCTGTGTGTGACAATGCAGTGTTGCTTTTTTCATATGTACACACATACCCATTTGACCTTAACCATGTATGTCTCTTTTCATCCCCTTCAAATGGCAACTGACTTCTGTGGATCTAAATTGTACAACTTCCTGAGATTGCTTGAACAGAGAAGAAGCTAAGCCATGCCTTTTTCAGGCATTATTTTAAGAAAGGACAGCAGGCAATTTATTTACATCTTCCTTAAATGAAAACAGGGCATGAATTAATCCCAAAGTTCCCCCACCTTTGTATCTTTTCATCACAGGTACTATATCAGTCTAGAGAATACATTAGGTGAATTTTTCTGCTTAGTGTTGACATTTACCAGCTGTGAAGAAAAGAGGCTATTCATTCAGACATTGGCAGAACATAATGTTTGAGTTAAATTTGACAAATGATAGACAGAACCAACCATTAGCTGTCATTGGACAAAAAGGGAAGGAACATACTTGAGAACAATTCTCATTTGCAATTGATCAAATTGATGGTTACTTTAAAAAGGAATCCAGTAGCATGTACTTAATAGCAAAATATTATTTTGGGAAAATGTAGTGTCTCTTTGAGGAGTTACTGAATACTAATCTTAAGTACTTTTATATATATTTCTAATTAAAAGACTCAGTTGGCATTATATTTTCCCCATAGGAAATGATACAGTAGTAAAAGAAGACTACAAGCTACAGTTGTGAGATCACAAAAATCCAGGCAACAACTAGAGGACAGCAAAAAGAATTAGAAAAGTCTAATTTTGCTACCATCCTACGGTCATTTTGAATTTTGCTCAGATTTGACAGACCTACTACAATTAAAATAAAATTAATTCAACAAGTGGCTAAGGCAGCAATTAAAAATCAAACCAGTTTCCTTTTATATGTCTGTAAGCGTTCTTTCTAAGAAATTTATTTTAATCCGTAGGATCCTAAAAGTTAAGTAGAAAAGAAACTGAAATTGAATAAATTGTATTAAAATGTTATTCTGCCCAACTCCCAACAACTCTGCCCAACTCCCAACTCTCTGCATTTACAAGGAAAACCATTAAATAAAAATAAATAAATATGCAATAAGAAACAAAAACAAAGAACAAAAGATGACAAAGATAACAAAATATGAATATTCTATAATTAGTAAGGAATTTAGTCTATATGTTTCTAAACTACAATTCCCAGCATTCCTCACTATTGGCCTTTTATAGCTGGATTCTGTTGGAAGTTATAATTCACCAATATTTGGATAACAACAGATTTCCCTAGACTTTATTAAACCATACAAGTCTAACTCTGTGGGTTGGTTTCTCTAGCTTTCAACATTATATAAACACACACACAAATATACGCCAGCAGTTATGAAATGTAATAATGTGTGTGCCTTAGTATTTTTCTCTTGAAGCATATACATCTATATGATATGCATATGTGTCTATCTCTCTGTTCTTCAGCTTGACTTTTTCCTTGACTGAAAATCCTGACTGGCAGGTCCCCAGAGGTTTTGCCAGAGTCACCCATAGAGTTTCTATGCTTGGGGGAGATGTGACGCAGGGACTTTCTGCTTCTCCCTACAAAGATCTCTGCATCTCCACAAGGCTGAGTCACTTCCAATGACACCCAATGGTGATATTCATTTTTTATTACTACTGGTTCTGTGGGTGCGGCTTGGTGGGCGTGGTTATGCTGTCGGCCAATCAGAGCTGGTATTTGCTGGTTCTCTGAATCAATCAAAATTATCGCTACTGGTTCTCCTGAACCTGTCGGAACTGGCTGAATACCACCTCTGATGATACCCCAAATAGCTCTTTCTATTTTGTGTGGTCCAGGAGCAAATCATTTTCCTCACCGCATTGCCTTTTTTATATTTGAAATAATGCCTTAAGGATTTTAGCAGTTTAGCTTCCAAAAATGTGAAGTATCACAGTCCAAATAGGATACAGATGTTAGCTTTGGTCTGCAGCTGGATTACTGATTTATGACCACTTGTAGCCTAACACACCACCTTATAAATTCATCTCTATCACAGCACTGATCTATTAATCGTTGTAGATTTAACCTCAATCATTGTTTGGGATTTATTCACATCTTATACTAAGAGGCAACTGAGAATCTCGGGTTATTTTGAATTTTGACTCAACAGCAAAAAGCTGAGGGAGTTAAAGTCCAAAGCAACAGAGGGAGCCCTCGGATGGGAGGCCTGCTTTGGCAATTAGGAACAGCACTAGGTGTTACCCCAAATCTAGCATGAGATTAGCAGGTTCCTATTGAGAACGCTTTCCAGCTGCTGCTTCTCTCCCTACCCCACTCCAGTGTGGAATTCCAGGTGCACTGCACATGTACAAAGTTAAACATAAATCTAACTTCCTGCAGGAGGAAAAACATTCTGCAGACAAAGATGGGTTAGATGGGAAGACCAGCAAATAGGGAAGACCTGCTTTCTCTCCCCAACTAGCGCATCTGCAGCCTAATTCCTGCCGCCTGAAGTAGCTTTTCCAGACAACCAAAACTTCACTGGGATATTTCACACTAATTTTACTTTCAACACAAAGTCATCTCCTTGTGAACGGATTCTCCCCAGCCAAAAGTGATCTCCTCCAAACAACAGCAAATAACTCTTTTAATGTTTTTTGAAGGTTAAGTGGCTTTGTGATTAAGACCATTGTTCTGAAAATAAAATGGTAATAAATTGAATATTAATACTGCTATTGCTGCTGCTACTACTAACCACAATATGTAATCTTACTTATTGTGTGATCTCTCCAGAACACAGCTGGAAACCAGAAGTGTATACCCTGTTTCCCAGAAAATACGACCTCCCCTGAAAGTAAGACCAAGCTTGATTTTTACATGTGCGCCCAATATACATGTGTCCTTACTAATAGGTTAGTTAGTGGATGACATCCCCAAAAATAAGACCTGGTGCCTTTTTGGTGGGGGAAAAATAAATAAGACAAGGTCTTATTTTTGGGAAAATACGATAGTGCAAAAGTACCGTACTTAGGAAAGTAATATAGTGAAAAAGTACTTAGGAAAAGATAAATATTGTAGGAAAAAGTTACCATAAGATGTAGACCAGATAACAGCAGACTTTATCCTACATAATCCAGATTTCTGTGCTGGTTTATAGATGCATGAGATCACTTATGCTCCCACTGTTCCCATTTCCCATTTTCTGAGAAGGTTACAAAGTTAAAACCTAGCACCCATTGGGCTCAGAAGCTCATGGGAAGTAGGATTGATCTGGTCCTACTTCCGAAATGCAACCAGGGAGCCTTCTGTGCCTCCTAGAGGAGACCCTGCTGAGCGAGGTTCAAGGAGATCACAGAACTTTGTCCTGAATGCTATATAACAGCATGAAACGATTGGCAGAATTCAAACCAGGGCAAGACTGATGCAACAGATGGAGCTGATAAACTGTCTTCCTGAAGACTGCTGATAAATTGTGCTCCTGGACAGGATAAAATAAGAGTTTAGGAGGACCCACAAGTCTGAAACCTGACCCCAAAGCACCAGAAGGGATTATTTCATCTATCACAAGAAAAACCATTTGCCCAGAGCATCGCTATTACAAACTAGCATTCTTGCAGATTGTTTAAATATTTTAAAAGAGGCATTAGAACTCCTTGGCTTAATAAATGATGCCCTGCTTGGGAATCAATTGATGATGACTGTGGTGTATAAATGGAATGGAATGAAATGATATGAAATACCTTTGTTTGACTTCCTTTTCCCGCTTCTCTTTGATATCAACAAAACAAAGTGAAAAATAGTGAGAAAGTGGTTCGGTTTTGTAATAAGAACTGATTATATGAAATATGATAGTGTTGCTTAGGACTTGGGATATGAATCCCTTTCCTTTTTGTGCTGTCACTAGTTGCCAGGCTCCATTAGGAGATTCTGCACTGAGAACCCAACTTAGCAAATGCATAATACATACTAGATTGTTACTTATTACTGTAAGGTTCAGATATCTATCCTATGGATATATTTTCCTGGTGCTCAAACTGCAATACAATGTTTTGAAGGAACTATTATTCCAAGCAAGCCCTCATTAAAATCCGAATACAATCAACAAACCTGTCTTGTTAACAACAGGAGATTCCTTCTTAAAAGTTCCTTTCTCAAGGCATCCAGAGCAAACTCACATGGTTCAAATCAAAATATGCCTGTGGTGATATCATGATAAAAACACTACTCTCACATACTTAACCCTGAACTTTGTGGTTTTTTAACATGATTACCGTGATGCACATTTTATCACGCCCATCCCAGGCCAATCCCTGGATGGCCCTGCACTCCAAGACTTCTGGCAGTCAAAAGAGGGTCTTGTGCGCAGGCTATGTAATGGGATCTCATGAAAATCTGTGTTTGGATTTCATTTTCTTGTTGTTTAGAAAATCTGTAAAACCCACATTTCTTCTACCAAACTTTAAATAGTTATCTCATTTCAGCACTGATTTCATTATTGCTATTATTACTATTACCAAACTCTATATTTTTAACTTTTAACCTTTTTTTTAAAGCAAACAAAACATTTGTTATCTGCCTTTGAAAGTGCACCAGAGCAAAAAAAAGTTTGCAAATTACATCAATAACAGGAATAGAAAGATGCAGAAAGTAATGGTGGCTCAAAGGTACATGGCTATACGTATCAGCAATGAGATTAAAAAGAGAGCTGTAGAAACAGGATTCCCATAGAATCCTGCTCTAGGGGGAAGGATTGAACACTCAGAAAGTATAAACCTAAGAGGGGAAGAACAAATAAAAGATTGTAAATTTGATAAGCTGGAAGTGATATATACAGACGTCAGAAAAGTGTTGTAGAAAGAAAATGTTTCCAAAATGACAATGAAGGCTATTGTTTCACAAAGAAATGTCTATGTTGCATTGACATTTTAGTTCAATATTACTAGAACTGAAGAAAGTTTGAGGATTTACAATCTTAAGTTCTCACAATGGATAAATATTGACTGGGAACAATTAGTGTATCCATCAGGCAGCTAAGTTACAGCTTGATTGGTCCTGTACAACTATGCTCTCCCTCAATTCCTAATTGATACAATCCATTAACAGATGCACACCATGGCAGTATAACTTTGTTCTTCGATTTTATTTTATTCCCACAGCTACTGCTTTGTCATCTTGACTATCAGTTTCCTGAATTTCATTTGCTTTCACTGCTAATTCAGTCCTGTTGGCTGTGTTTGCTTCCAAGATTGTGTTTACGTGCCTGTGGCATCATCATGTCATCTGCAAAGCCACAGCAGCACTCACAAAATCAAACCAGTTACTAAAACATTAATTTGCCATGTTTAATGTTTGCAGATGAGACTTGATAACAAAGGAGGAGGAGGAGGAGGAGAGGAAGCAACCTAAATTAAATTACTCAAAATGGAATGTACTTTTCCATGGTCATAAAACAAACATCTAATGTGAAAAGGAGGAACAGTCCATCAAGTTTATTCTCAGAAGAATAAAACTCTTGTTAATGTGTCAGTACACATTCCAGGATGCATTCTTCTTTCCATTGAAGTCTGAGAAATGAGTAACTTATGAATGTTGGTTAAACAAAACAATTTAATTTTCTGCTGCTAGATGAAGTCATTTAATGGCACAACAGGCAGTGGAAAATAAATAAAATTCAAAAAAGAAATCTAGTGATGGTTTACACTCCCTGTGCCAATAGTGTGGGGCGTATTGTGTTTTTTCTCTCTCTTGTGATGGGCAGTCTGTTTATTCTTCTACCAGCTGTATTAATTTAATGTATTATTCATCTGATGAGACCACTAGAATATTTAGCAGTTTATTTTCTTCTTCTGCTATTTCTTAAGTGGCTCCATATTTGTCCTAGGTGGAGTATAACAACATCCTTTGTTGCTGGGATACTATGATTCTACAATAATTTATTATTTTTTTAACCAATGATTAAGATGTGGTAGCCTAAAATTTCAGTCAACAATTTCATGAACCGAGTGCAGTTGTTGAGTCTGTCAAGCTATCAATGAAAGGGAAGTCAGGAATTTCCTTTCAGAGGGAAACAAATCAAAATGACAAAAATCTAGAAAGATGTGAAATTAGTTTATGAAAAGAGCCTTTGACTTTTTAATGTCAAGTTCTGCCAAAATTAGAGCATTTCAAACTGCTTTGGCTTTTGTATTTCTTTAGCAAGCCAAATAACCAAACAAAGATATTGGCTGCATTCAGTGGTTGACTGCTTGTTTAGAATTGAAAGAGTCAAATTCTGTTGTTAGTCCTGAATCTGGACTCCACAAACATCCCCAATATGGAAACTTCTTCACAGAGGGAAATTTTATTCAATTCCCCCCACCCCTATGCAATGATTCAAAGACTTTTTGCATCTTTGTCTTTATGTAGCCAAATATTCAGTATACTCATCAGGGGCCTTATTATAGCGGAATCACAAAAAACACTTGTTTCTAAAAGAGCAAAAAATAAATAAAAATCCTTGAATCTCCTTACTTTTTTTCTGAATAGAAGACATTGTTCCAGAATAAGATTACTGAGCCTTAAGACAAAAATAGCCAAATCCATTTAGATTTGTCATTGGGATGAAAAGTCTGTCACAAACTGCTCTCTAAAATGGAAGTTCTCTAGTTTCACAAGTCTTCCCCCCCACCCCCAAAACACACACATCCATTTTCTCTGCATGGGAAACTTCTCTCTTACACAGAAGAATTCCAAAATCAGTCGTGTCCCCAAATTACACATGAAACTCTCTCAAGCAATTGGAAGAAACAAGGACCTATTGGAAGAAATAGCCTTCTGGTTCATTTCCAAATGGGAAAAATACACTGGAGACATAGAGGCTGTTTGGAAAGATGGTTTAATGGTGGACAGGATCACATACCTTGGAGCTCCTGGGTGAAAAAAGGGAAGATATCAGTGGTGGGATTCATTTTTTTTTACTACCGGTTCTGTGGCCGTGGCTTGGTGAGCGTGACTTGGTGGGCATGACTATGTGGTCATGTGACTGGGTGGCCCACCGCACCCCCAACGCCTAGAAAGCCACCCTGAAGCCTTCTGGCAGCCAAATAGGGACATGGGGGGTGGCGCCGCACACCCCCATGCCCCGTTTTTGGTCTAGAAAAACTCCCTGAAGTGTCCTGGCAGCCAAATAGGGAAATGTAGAGACTCCTGGAAGGGGCAGGGCAGGGAAGGGAGGGGCCAATCAGAGGTGGTATTTGCCGGTTCTCCGAACCAATCAAAATTATCTTTATCGGTTCTCCCGAACCTGTCAGAACTGTCTGTGGAACTGTGGAAGAGATGCTGAGAGTCCCTTGGTTTTATACCCTCTCTGGCATTGAACTTCCTGGGGCACATGAGGAGTATCCTAATTGGTTACTGTCAGAGATCATAGCTAGCTTTGTAGGTTGTGTGCTACATTTGGTTGAGTCCTGGTGGGTGATGCAATGAAGGGGCTTTGGGCAATTCCTATTATGGCTTAATGGCTTTGTCCTTGTTTGGATCTGAGTGAAGGCTAATCTCAACATGCCCTGAAGACTTAATCCCATCATCCTTGAAGAGGGGGCAGGGAGCTGCTTTCCCTTTAAAAACAGGTTTCTCCTTTTCTCACCCAGGGAAATATAATATTCTGCCTTTTTAACATTTCCTAGAATATTTCATTTTTCTAGGAGAGCGATGGGTGCTAACTTCCTACAGGCCTGTCTCGGGAAAATCCCTTACAAAGGATTTCCTGATAGTTAAACTAGCACTGAGCCCTGCTGAAAAACTTAACATAACTTTGCTTTCTTCTCATGGTGTTGGAAACTGTTAAAGGATCAGTATTTTTTTCACTGATTTTCATTGCTCCAGGATTTGCTGTACTGTATTAATGTTGTATTAACACTCTGTATAGGAAAGCTGTCAACTGTAGGCACACTGGGATCTTTGGTGCCAACCAAGAAAGCTTGGTTGCTTTCTTGCAGAATGGGTTCAATGGGGAGTGGGGGTGGAGTTTTCATCACAGTTCATGACTCCCTTTGTGAGTAGAGTAGAGTAGAGTAGAGTAGAGTAGAGTAGAGTAGAGTAGAGTAGAGTAGAGTAGAGAATAGAGCAGAACAGAATAACAGAGTTGGAAGGGAACTTAGAGGTCTTCTAGTCCAACCCGCTTCTTAAGCGGGAAACCCACCCTCCCCACAACAAAGTGGCAGGCAGGTCCATGGGTCTAGTCATTATTTGGAAAGTTTTAGCAATTTTAATGAATGTAAATTTGGTTTGCCTCCTTTTTATTTCTTTATTTCCTTGTAAAATTAATGCATCTGTTGTAAAAGAAGAAAATCAGTTAAAGGGTTTTTTTAGGGAGAATTATAATATTGGAATCAATATTTGTCATAATTTCTCTCTGTTCTGCATTGGTCAACCCAGATATAGAATATTGTGTCTAGATCTTGTCACATTTTAGGAAGGATACTGAAAAAGTACAGTGTGTCTGGTCTGGAGGAAGACAACTAAGATAAAAAAAAATCCTGGAAGGAAAATAAAAATAAGGGGAATAGTTGGAACTGTTGTATGTCAAGTCTATTTGTTGAAATTGGCATACAAGGCTAAATAAATATACAGAAGTCAATCTATCTTTTTTCTTTAGGTTGGAGAAGTAGAGAATTAGGAAAAACACAGTACTATTTTTAAAAATCTGAAGGATTGTTATCTAAAAGGTAGAACACAACAGTTCAGAGTTGTTTGAGCAAAAACGAGAAGTAATGGGTTTAAAATACAAAGGATTAGATCTAATTTGAAAATCTAGTTTAGTGTTGAATTAAAGGTATTACGCTAGAAACAGGAAAACTAAGTTCCATTGTCTTAGACAAAATACAACTGGGTGTTTTAAGCCCTAAGAAATGCTTAGCAATGGCAAATCATTTCTAAAAAAATGTTGTGTCAAGAGTTCATGCAGTTGCCAGGAGTCAAAATTGACTCAAAGATACACACACAAAAAGCAGCTGGTCATCAGGAAAATTATGTTCAATCACTAAAAATATATATTCAACAATAGTTTAGGAAGATGATAGACCTTGGTGGAGATTCTTAAACAGAAGCTTGAGAGTAATATTATGGTAATATAGTCTTCAACTGGGTAATGACTGCACTGTTTGGAGTAGAAGAGATCCAGATACTTCTCAATTCTTACTTTCTGTGATATTTACAAAATGTATGGAATCCTATCATGCATATGCTAGACCTAGAACTACATTTTTCCAAAGTCAGGGAAGAATGTACTTCCATTCTGAGGTATGCTAATTTTGAGGGAAGCCAATGTTAGTGTATACACTAGTGGTTTCATATCTTTTCTGTCCCCCGATGACTGGAAATCATGCTATTGAATGTCTGCAATCATAATACCAAAATTTAGGGGTGGAAAGTAGTTGTGGGATAACTTGAATATTGGCTCAGAGGTTTCCAAGTACTGGTCTATACCTTCATGAACAATAAAGTTTACTTCCTTGGATCCAGCTACATAAAATGGATTTAGATTTTATGATCTTGGGAAAAGAAAGCGAACACAAAGAATGTGTGGGAGTTAAGTGATTTCCTATAAGGACCACAGTTTTTCCTTCTATTCTATAATCAGCATTTCCCAGATCCTGTCAACATATGCCAGTCTCTTTGTATTAAATCTCAGTTTATTCCACTGGGAAAAATAAAAGCTAAGAAAAAATGTACACATAGTTTTGTCTATGTATGAATCACAAAATTAAAATGTGCTTTGCAGTTTTTCTCTCATTCTGTAATTCTAGATATACTTTTATTTATTTCTTATGAGGATGTAATCATGAATTTGTTCTAGTTATCCCTCTCCCTGCAAAAACCTCCAAGGAATTATTAGGTTCTTTGCAAATAGGGGTTTTTCAGAGGTCAAACTAAAGTTAGAATTAAAAATGGTGATTAATCAGTAGCAGACTTAACTATTAAAATAGTTTAAGGAAGGAAGACTTACCATGACATTATTCAGTACCATTTTTTTGGTAATTTTTGTATTTATTTTATGTAATTTTTATGTATTTTTATGATGAATTATTTTTATGATGACTATGATCATGATTTATCACTTATAGCTTTTATGTACAGAGAGCTTATGCACCAAAGATGAAATTCCTTGTGTGTCCAATCATACATGGCCAATAACGAATTCTATTCTATTCTATTCTATTCTATTCTATTCTATTCTATTCTATTCTATTCTATTCTATTCTATTCTATTCTATTCATTGAGTACTGAATAATAGGAATGAATAAACCTTTGTACTGGCCCTCTTAGATTCAATTGGGCAAAAGTGATAGGTAGACTATAAGATCATGCTCATACAGTAGCTATTCTCTCACACCAATAACATTTATTAAACACCATTAAACAAAGCCTTTTGGCCTCCAAAATTGCATTAATATTACATTGAAAGATATAAAATCTATATAACTTTAGCTACATGGATAAAATTAATGCGACTGCGAAGACATCAGTGATTCAGAGACATTCATTTTTTTCTTGCTTAACGTGACACTTACCCTATTGCTGCCAACACCTGGCTCATTGGCAAACTGACATTCTTCTGCATGGCCGTTACAGAAGCAACTGCCGCGGACAATTAGGTCATAGATGGCATAATGGGCAAATCTGTGCGGTTTCTGCAGCAATCCCGAGCCTTGGCAAGGACAGTCTTGCCTCTTTAATAAAAGAAGCCGCAAATTGGTGAGCTTCAAGACAGCTTGTGCTTCAGGACTGTATGGATCTTCAATCTTGTTAGTAGGCGTTAAAGCACGGAAGATCACCTGAAAAGGGAAAGAGAATGCACATGTGTCTGTATATATATATAATATAATATAAACATTTGTTTTCGTAGGTTTTCACGGGTACAGGTATGAAGGTTTTGGTGTATTTGGGTCCTTTCCCGTGTAGGATTGAGAGCATCTTGGTGACGTTTTGACGAGGTCCCACTCATCTTCAGGCTGGGGCCTTCGGCTTCGTGCCTCTGGACACGAAGCTATACCTGTCAAGTTTTGGATTTGAAAATAAGGGAAATTTTCAGGGCGTGGCTTGGTGGTCATGTGACTGGGTGGGCA
>JANHGC010001206.1:218339-233416 GCA_027560395.1 Boaedon fuliginosus
GCTTGTAGTTTGTTTATTGTTATGACTTTCCGCCTTCTGGAAGGTTCAATTCAACGCCACTGTGCTCCTGGATTTGGGGGTCTCCCCACCCCCTTAAATGCCCGCGCCCTGTTTTTCCTCCGCATCTTTCTATAATTAAGATGGGCATTCTCCAGACCAGATCCGACTAGAATTGCTATTTCGGTCAACCGAAAGTGCAACTGTATTGCCTTATGTTGCCCCGAGGCTGAACCAATACGCAATACCTTTATGGATACTTACTTCATTTTCTTGCCAGGAGAGTTAACTATGGAAATCCCCCTCTCCTCTACCTGCTTTGCCATTCCAGAACTGACTTAATCTAGTTTCTGGCCAATGTCACTTCTGTCATTCTCTAGTAAAGACCTTAGTTGGCTGCGGAAGAATTGGACTCTGATCCCTGTAGAAAAAGGCTGGATACACCTTTTTTTCTTCCTATCGCTGGTTTTTTTTTTCCAGCCTTCCTGCTAAGCTCCCAGGTGCAGCCAAGAGTTTTCCAGCATTAGTTTGGGAAATACAAGGACTTGGGAAAATATATATATAGAAAGGCTGCCTGATCTTAGGAAGCCTCTTGCAAGGTATAGTATCAAATCTAGTTCTGAATCTGGGACAAGAGGGTGTCTTCACCCACACACAGGTATAGATTTCAGGTAAAAATCATCACTACCTTTTGGAAATTTGCCACTATTGTGCCAATACACTTCTTCCCACTAAAAGATCAAATGCAGAATGGTACAATGGAGTTCCCTTTGACCAGGGAAGAATGGAGTAGAATGGAGTTCCCCTTGACCAGGGAAATGAGGCGGGGTATAAATCTAAGTAAATAAATAAATAAAAAATAAATACAATCTCTTTCTCTCTATTCAAAATTTTGGCAGGCTAACCTGGGCTAAGGAGAAACCTGCAACTTAAAAGCAGTGTGAAGAATTGTAATAGGGAGAGGTGGCAAGAATACTAGATATTTCTTCCTGCTTATCTACTATGTCTAAGAAGTAAAAAATTGCCAGTGGAGGATTACAAGGAAAAAGGGAAGGTAACATTCTGAGGGCATATTTTATCCCCTTGAGTGGACGTATAAGAAGTCTAAGAGTTATTGGGGTCAAATGTGTGCTTTAACTCAGAGAATTCTTATAAAAAAATGTACAATTGAAACCAGAAGTTTTACATTTGAGGGAGAAGTAGCTGAAGAAAAAATATGGGACTGTTTATATATATGAAAATTGCAATGAAACTTTTGTATTCCAAGAGATGGAAACATTCCCATTATGGAAGAATTGATGAAGTTAAAGGAACTGGCGGAGATGGCAAAATTGACTGATTAAAGAAAACACCTTATCTGACTTTATTTCTAGGTGGAAATGTAAGACTTTCTGATAGAGACCAAAAGAAATACAGCATTAATTTTGCAATTTGACAATTAGAAATGTTTATGATTATAGAAATACTGGGTACTATTGAATTTTAGATCAGAACGTTAATATATTTCATATTTGTGTCAAATAAAGTTGGAAGTTACTCTTGTTTTATTTCTTTTCAATTTTCTTTGTTCCTTCCTTTCCCCTATTTTTTCCTTCTTAATAATTTTTGTCTGTTTTTCCTACTTTTATAGTACTTTAATAATAAAAAAAGAGAAGGCAACTATCTTCTCATCTTGGACATCTGGTATTCAGAAGTAAACAAGCTAAGGACACGGAGGTTCCTGAATACTAGGAAAAATTACAAGCGTTCTGGCAAAGCAGTCACTTGATGAGCATAAAAACACCCATATTTTGCTCATAAAACACGGTCATGCCAGAGAGAAAGAAAAAGCTTTCACCTTTTGGCGTACACTGCCATCATATGGGGACTAGGAGGAATAACAAGTGCATCTTTGCATGAGGTAATTTTTTTGGTTGGGTTATATTTAATGGCCCAGAAATAAATAGTCATAAGTAAGCAAAACCATTATGGGAATTGATTAATGATGCCTTAGTCTCTTGTGCTCATGGACTTTCATACACTGCACTTTTCTTCAAAAAAGCCAATCATTTAATGTATAATAAATGGAATCTCACAATGCAGGAATCCCACTGAGGACGCTCCTATGAAACAGATTCTTAAATGGATCCAAGTTGAGCACAAATTCCAAAGAACAAGGACCCCTGTTAGCATGTAGTATACTATCCTTCTTCCCTCCCACTCTTAAGTAAATAGACATACTTCCTTAAAGGTTAACAGCCAATCAAAGGCTGTTTAATCAGAATTTTTTGCCAGATTAAAACTACAGAGTTGCTTTAATTCCACCTTGATGGCTGAAGAAAACAAGATTGGCTACCACTCTAGAATTTAATATTTGAAAGGAGTATCCTCTAATTTATATCATAAATGTAGAAGTGTTGTACATCCTCTAAATGTATTGGATTAAAAAGCTAAATTTCCAGCCAGTTTACATTGGGATAGAAATTCAGTCCTGTTGCACATCACTTAATGGGAATGAGCCAATTCTTTGGCAATAAACTGGTTGTAAATCAGCTCTTTGCACATAATGAATCATGTGGGATTCCAGATGAATTTTTAAAAGTCGTTTGCTTTTTGTTAAACCACATAAGGATTTTGTTATTTCAGAAACATATTAAATGCTAAAAAGAATATGCTAGCCTTTTTGTTTAGATCAAGTAAAAAAAGTGAAAAATAAAGAAGGATGAACTTCCAGGCGCTTCAAAACTCCTCTGGAAATGATGATGATGGCATCCATTAAGAGATATCCTAAAGCTACAGTAATTCTTGTTCTGGAATCACTAGTAGACTACAGCAGCATCTCTTAATTAGAAATCAGGATCTGTTGGACACCTCTAGTGATGGAGTTAGGGTGCTTCATCACTGGCGGTTTTCCAAGTAGACTGGACAACTATTTGACTGAGATAGTATAAGATCTTCCTCCTTGAGCAGAGGGTTGGACTAGAAGATCTCAGAGGTCCTTCCTGCCCTATGATTCTATGTTCTACCCTCCACAATTTTACAATGATTTTATAAATTAAAACAAATTAATAGAAGGTTAATATTATGCGAAGTGAACCACTAATCTTTACCATCATGTTTCTTTTCAGAAATATCCTTGAATTCCATGCAATATCAGTTTGTACAAAACAGAGTACATTAGGATTACTTAGCTTCATAGCAAATTAAGGCTTTATGACTGCTTTTGCGTGTATTATGGCAGCCATTTTGTGAATAAGGTAATCTCCCACAGCAGCCATTTTAGGAATGTTTTTAATATTCCAAATGGGCCCAAAAAGATTGCCTGGTCCTTAGTGGATTAGATGGACTACTTGGCTGAATTAGTAAAACAATAGAAGTCATAGTGATTGAGCCATTGATTTGTATGCAAAACATAGGCCTAGTTCTCCCTACCTGACCTCCAAATAAAGGATTTTAGGCAGCAAAACTAGATTAGGCATGTTTCTACATGAGTTGCATTGCCAATATATAAAGTAGGCCGATCAATCAGCTGTTTTGATAGAAAAGAAGGTTACCTATCATGAGCTCCTGGATGCTCCTGCCTGGCTGACTCATAAACTGAGGCAAGATCTGAATTGCCTAAGGAGGGGTGTTGTTTACCAAGCTAGTTAATTGCTCCTAGTCAAATCTCAGAAAAAAGCTTTTTATATTTACACATCCTTGTGCAAATAGCTCCAGGCTTGGTATCCTGGGTCCCAGAAAGATTTCTGAAAATGATAACCAAAGAAAATAAGAAATGCACCAGGAGATTCTGCAAACACTATGGAGGAGTGCTGGATTAGAAGCTGTTCTATCTCTGGCTTCATTGCTCTTCCTTCCTAAAGATTCCTAAAATTCTTTTCCAAAATTGTTGGATTTTTGAATGCAGTAATTTCAGGAGTACTTGCTCGTCCATTAGGTTCTTTCTCTAATTTTCCCCAATTTTGCATCTGCTATGGAAGGCAAAAACTACAGACAAAAATTTTTCTATGATGGGACATATTTTTTGAGCAAATCTTTACACTGGGAGGTTCTTGTGTTAAAGGTGTTTAAATGTTAAAGTGAAGAATTGTTTTTTTTCCCCTACCTTTCTTGCAGAATGATTTAAATTTGATTGTTTTGTAATTGCCTTATTGCTGTTTTAAGAGTCAATCATGTACTTTGTGATACACATTTATGAATAAGTATAAACATAAATATATACCCTGTAGTTTACAGTGATTGGGGATTTATTTCATTGGTTGTTCATTGTTTTGCAAACCAGGTTGTATACTGATCATAAACAGATAAGGTGTGGCCTTTCTCCACCAAAACAGAACTTGCATTCATCTTGCATTTTATCTTCTATGCTTTGTGTACAAAACCTGGAGCAATCAATTCTTGTGTAAATTCCCTTGCTTATTAAGAGTGCTTATGGTCCTTTTGTTCTTAAGCACCCTAAAAAGCAAACAAGAGCTATGCTGAATCCAGATCAAGTCCATCTAGACCAGCAAGATGTCTTCAGGAAGTCTACAAACAGAAAACGAAAGGCAATTGCCATTTTTGGCTGTTGTTGTTCAATTGCATCTATTTCATCTCACATCCCTTCTGAACATGGAAGTTCCATTTATTTTCCAAAGCAAAGAACGCAACAGAGAAATCCAGCAAAGGAGAATTCATTTGATTTTAAGTGTTTCAACTTGCTAGAGACTTATTAGAAGCCTCTGAAAAAAAACTCTCCTTTATGGTTATCCTAACAAGTGCCATGTGGCATATTTTCTCTAAATACAGAAATGTATAGTTGCTATTTTCTGCTGCTGCTTATAGTGTCACTGACTGGAACCAGCGTTTCCCAACATAGGGCACCTGAAAATGTATGGATGTCAACTCCCAGAATTCCCCAGCCAGCCATGCACAGCCTGGAACTGTGTAAAAAGGACATAATTTTTTTGCCTCAAGAGACCCAGAACTCTGGAACTATCCATGTCATAGTTTTCATCATTGCACATTTTTCTTTGACTTTCTCATAGAAATGAGGAGAAAAATACAGAATCCTTTCTCATCTGGATTTAACAGAAACACCACTGGAAAAGTTAAAGATCTGCTACATTTTCAGACAACACAAAGCCCTTTCCCTTCCCCTTCCCCTTGCATTTCTCTCTTTCTTTTTCCACTTCTCTTGGCTCTTATGGGTGAAAAATCTTGCAGAGCCTTTCTATGTTTTCACCAGTTGCTTCAGTCAATGGGTGGGACTCTAAGATGCAACTATTTGAAATGAAATGTGAAGAATGGTGATTCCTTCGATAGTCAACCACCATCAAAGCATAGAATATAAGACATCTGTAGCTATTTTAACTACTTTGGGAGCAATGAATGTTTCAGTATTCATCAGCAAAAATGACAAACCAGTTGCGCCAAGGCACTTTTCAGCATGCACATGGGTGTTTCAAAGCCCTGTTGCGCTTTCAGCACATTAGCGAACCCAGCTGTCTACAAATTTTCTGCTTGTTTATAGTCCTTAATAAATACGAAGAATTGCTGCCACTCCTGTGTAGCAGTCTGTTGGCATCAAGGCAAGAAGTAATTAATTCTCCCAATGGAATTTTTGCCTCTGCGCTGCTTTGGCCAGAAACCTTTCCTTCCTTCCTCTCTTCTGCCCATCCTCCCTCCCTCCTTTCCTTCCTATTCCTACATTCTACTCGTCCAGCCCAAACCTGAAGTAGTTAAGGAAAAAATAATGTCAATGCAACAAGATCAAAACAACCCACCAAAGACACAAACAAATCATACTGAAAAACTGACAAGAAATCTGCCTGCACTAACTTTCACAGTAACCTTTCAAAGCATTTAAATACCAGCTCTTCTCACCCCCAAACAGTATCTTGGAAACCTGGTTTCTGTGTTTAGCTGACATTTGACAAATGATTTCCTGAAATGCACCAGTTATGAAGCAACATTTCTTTTCCTTTGCAAAGTGGTTAACATGTCTAACCATAAACAAAAGGAAGTGCAAATTTGGACATTAATGGGACCCTCTTCTCCCAGTATTTTTTTTGGCCCAAACCCTGAGAACGGAAACCTTTCCAGTTTTGGGTATACTGTAATAAGTCTTGACACATATTGTATGTTAAAAGGCAGGGTTGTTTCTTTGGGGTGGGTCAGGAATTGGACAGATGGGGAAAATGTTTAAATTGCTGTTAATGATTAAGTTCTGCTTTAGTTAGCAGAATAGTCACCTGCTTAGATAAGGAGTGCTTTGGGGCACATTCCATGTCTTGGGGCCCCCTCCCCAAATGGTGGGAGTGGACCAAAGAGACAAGATCATGAAGTGCAAAGACAATCCTGTATTTCTACCTTGCCCGGGCAAGTCAGAAAGTCAACACCGGGGGAAAAAAGACCCACTCACCTCTAATCAGGTGCTGCCGTCTCCGCAGGTAGGTCTCGTAGGCAGTGTAGTCGCTGTAGACGGTGTTCATGCCAAAGCTCTTGCTTTCCAGCCAGTGGGTAGCAGCCAAGCCTCGCGCACAGACGGCCAAAGCTCTCACTTTCAGTCCTTTGGCCACATCCAACACCACTCGCCCGGAGAGCAGCTCTCCTCCCCGGTATGCGACTCCAGGACCGCGTCCCGCGTCCAGCTCCAGCATAAAAGCACGGATCCTGCTGAAGTGCTGCATTTCGGGCCGCAGGGACCTCCCAAGCAAGCCGCTGGAGAGCCAGGCAGGTTGGAGGCTGCTTCTGCAGCAGGAGCGCGCGGCGTTGGCAGGGTGTCTTTTTGTGTGTGTGTGTGCGCGTGCAACTGCTCTTCGGCACGTAGCCCCGAGCTGTGCTTCCCAGCACAACTGATGTGTGTCAGATCGGGCCTTTAGATGTGCAGGTGTGGTGCCGAATCCACGGGTCTGGAGATGCTCCTTATCTCAGTCGAAGGGCCCGGGGTTTGGAGAGGGAAGACCTGAGCTTTGCCTACAACCGCTATCTGCAATCACACAAGGCGGACTGGCTGGCTGATTCTCTTTCCTGTTGACTTATTAGGTGCATCGCCTTGTCTTAACTGTACAACTGACAGCAACAGGCGAGGAGCGTCACCAGCCGAGACACCTCCCCCTCCTGCTCCCCCCCCCCTCAACTCTTTCTTTAAGGGAGTGTCTTCAAAGTGCAGCGCGCAAAGATGTCGGTTCAGCGCCGATGCACGGAGATAACAATAAGCGCAGGATGGAGGTGGAGAAGTTCAAGCCGCTCGTTTCCCTGCCGCGCATTTTTTGGCACTTGCATATTTCCCCTTAACCCTTTGCGGTAGCGGTAGCCGCTTTTTAATTGGGTTTTTGGATGAGCAGAATGATTTCGAATGGGCAGATGCTCCCATTCTGGATGATAGTTGATTACCAATTAATAACTATTTCCAGGGTTAATTCTATTTTGTTAAAGTGTTAAAAACTGGTCTTGTAAATGAAATGGTAATTATATATCTACGTGTGTGTGTGTGTGTGTGTGTATGCATACTTAACAGTCACATTTATCTAATTAACAGTTTTAAGTTGTTTTGGGTGTTTAATTATTTATCATTGGGTTTTATTTTGGAAAAGTAGAGCAGATAAATAGTAATTGAACATGGAAGGATATGCCTACTTGTTCACATAGTGTGTTCATGTGCATTCATTCGTATTTGCATATGTGTGTGTTTGTGCATGTTTCTATTTGGAAGATTGCAAATTTATTTATTTGGAAGATTCATATATCACCAACTCCAAAAAGTATATAGGCACGTTTGTATATATTTATTTAAAGCATAGCTATCCAGCCTTTTGTTGCCTGGGACACATTGAGTGAAGAGGAATTGGCATGGGCCACATATAAAAAATATAGAGTATAGTTAATTTGCCGCCTTGAGTTCCCCTTGGGTGAAGAGAGGCGGGGTATAAATTCAATAAATTATTATTATTATTAATGTATATAAATCACATAATAATTTAAAAGTTTGCAGTCTTGTGAAGCTGGTAGTTGTGGGTTGGAGACGCCTGATTTAAATAATTTATATGGCTGCCAAAATAAAAAAGTAAGAATGTAGTTATCAACTATTATAAGCATTACGGTATAAAGAAACCTGTTTTAATTTGAATCCCATACCCATGACACCGTGGTTTCTGTTCCCCATCGTTTGTGATTTGATTGCTGCACTTTTATCTCTAGCTTTTGAATTAGTATAATTGTTCTTAGGTTTATTTTAGAAATGATTGAATAGTTGAGAAACAACTTATTTCAGAAACGGTATGCTTATGGCAGCATTGTCTAACTACAGTGAAGAGCCATTTTGTGTGTCAAGAGTGTTGTTTGGGGGTCACATAATTCAATTCTTGAGCCCAAGGGTCAGTCTCAATGCTCCCTGTATATGATTAGGATTTTTATTGGGGGGTCCTCATTTTCTGACTGGCAAAAGATCCATTAGGAATTATCTTGCTACAATTCCCTTCAAAGCCTAAGAGTTAGGATTAGGATTGAAGTGGAGCAGTGGTGGGATTAATTTTTTTTACTACTGGTTCTGTGGGCGTGGGTTGGTGGGTGTGGCTATGCGGTCATGTGACTGGATGGGCCATCGTGCGCAGACACGTGCCCTGTTTTTGCCTGGAAAGCCACCCTGAAGCCTCCTGGCAGCCAATTAGGGGCGCATGGAGACTCCTGGATGGGGAACAGTGAGGCCAATCAGAGCTGGTATTTGCCAGTTCTCCGAATCAATCAAAATTATTGCTACCAGTTCTCCCGAACCTGTTAGAACTGGCTGAAGACCACCTCTGGTATCAGTTTATTTATTCAAGTTTATCATATCTTCTCTGATTGAAAGAGTTTTAGATAGATAGCCTTTCCCATCAATTGCTAAATGGGATTATTTTAACTGGAGATGCTAATTTCAAAAACTGGAAGTTCTCCTGGCAACCTACGTTGTGGCCTTTCTATGTTAAACACTGATATAGAGAGTTGCCTGTATTTAGAAAATTTATTTCTACAGGCACTGGAGTTTTGGTGCACTTATGGAGCTTTTTGAAATTCATTTTCTTTATCTGAGACATTTGTATCCTGATTATTCCCCAAGCAGTGCTTTAAAAAACCATGAAGCGGTTTCCCCCACGAAAACTTTCCAGGTCTGTTTTCATCACACACACAAAGATATCTGGCACTTCTGAATTGGGCAGGGCATACCTTCACAACAGTTTGGAATGCAAACAGAGAGAATGTTCAGTGGTAACTTGAAGCATGGTTTGTGGTGTTTGTGCACACTAAATGTAGATGCACAAATATGTATAAAAATATGTATTAAAAATCCACATGATAAACACCTTTACATATGCATGCATGGGTGCTTGTCACATGGGATTCTACATGATTAGCATTCTGTTTAAAATGGATTGCTATTTTTGCTTCCTTTCACATGCATATATATGCACATAAGACTATAAATGTGCCACAGTCCCTATATTTCTCAATTATAGCTAACAGTGCTCAATGCAGGCCGCCGATACCTGGGGGTGGAGAATCTGTCTGGCAAAGTCTTCGTCACATCTGGCCTTGGAGGAATGAGTGGTGCCCAAGCAAAAGCTGCAGTCATTGCTGGCTGTGTGGGAATTATTGCTGAGGTAAGCCTCTGTATATAGTTGTAACTTTCTGCTTTCACTCAAGTTGCCCTATTCTTCACTTTCCAGTTATATCCATTCATTCTTTCTGTGTTTAAAAATTGGTATCAGACGTCACCACAGTCCTTTCAGCAAACCGGAGGAGGTTCCATACCGGTTTGTACTCTGATTCAGGTGATCTTGAGAGGACAGATAGTCCGTGACTTACGACCACAATTGAGCCCCCAATTTTTGTTTCTAAGTGAAACATTTGTTCAGTGAATTTTGTCCCCCTTAAGGACTTTTTGTGCCACCATTGTTAAGCAAATCACTGCAGTTGTTAAGTTAGTAACATGGTTGTTAAGTGAATCTGGCTTTCCCCATTGACTTTGCTTGTCAGAAGGTCGCAAAAGGGGATCACATGACCCTGGGACACTACAACCGTCATAAATATGAGTCAGTTGCCAAGCGTCTGAATTTTGATCATGGGACTATGGGGATACAGCAATGGTTGTAAGTCTGGAAAAATGGTCATAAGTCATCTTTTTCAGTGCTGTTGTAACTTTGAATGGTCACTCAATGAATGAGGACTACCTGTACAGGTAAACCTCCAAGTGGCCTCAATGACTCTCAGAGAGCTAACAGCTGATCTTAAGTGTGCTAATGATCAGATAACTGCTAAGAATATAAAGCTAGAAGTGAAGAAGCTTCTTGGATGAGAAATGAAACATTTTCAATGGGGAAGAAAAACCCCCAAGAAAGCCCAGTTGCCTTTTGAAAAGCACCCTTGGGACATCTGTCTCCATAGACAATGGGCTCCATGGGATCCTTACAGCAGGCAAAGGTTTCAGAGTAATGGAAACAGCATCCTGATACTGCAAAGCAAGCCCTGCCCCTTTTCTGTGTGCAGGCCAATAGGAGCAAAGCTTGTAGGATGCTTCAGTGCTGTTTGCATTTTCCTAGTGAAAGCAAACTGAGCTTGCAAGATGCCACTGAATGAGATAATTCAACACTAAAAGAAGATGCACGCATCTGAAGAAAGGAGTTGTGCTAAGAAAAAAATCTTTAAAAATCTCAGATATCTGATACATATCTTCCACAAAAAGATTTTGTGGCTGGCTAGCCAATAATGAAATGTTTAACTCTTATTGTTATCTTTTGCTCTTCTTTTAAATATCACATTAAATAATCCCTTTATATCCATCCAAGCAACTTGCATAGAATTTATGTATCGATTTATGTATCAATATTCACATTCAGGGTGCTTAATATCTAAGTACAGCAAGTATTTCATCCCTTGCCTAACAATCTGAGAAGAGTCCAAAAAAATGGGCCAAAACAGCAGCTACCCTTGCATGTTTCTTCCATGTGGAACTTTGTGTCTCTGGTATTTCAGATATGATGGATGGAGGAAGCAGTCTCATTGCCATTCTCTTAAAAAAAAGATGTATTAGATAGTCTCTCTATTTTTTCTGCCTAGAATGACAACAGTTCTAAATTCTTTTTCTGATGACAGTTTCATTTTATTTATAACTGGCTTACAATACTATTACTGTTTTCAAAGTCAATATATTGCGTTTTGGATGCCAGTAGTTATTTTCAAATGCCAGTTATATGCAAACAGAACATATAAGTTTAAAAGTTGGAATCTTTTTTTAATAAAACAGATGCGAAGCCAGTTTTTTTTCTAGAAAAAAAATTATATGTAATAACAGTGTTAATCTGCCCTTCTCTATACTTATAAGTTTTTTAACAGCTGCCTACTGAATAAGTACATTGTAATAAGAGAGATCTTATACAGAATAGAGTTTGCTAATAATTGGTAAAATCTGAATGTGTGAGAATAGAGATGTTACTCTGCTTGAGAACGGGTAAGTAAAATTAATTATAGGGAGGCAAAACCCACATCTTTATGTTTCTCTAATTTATTTCTCAATTTTCTCATTGTTTTCTTGTAACTGATATACACAGATAAGGTTAGCCGCAGTGATTTCAGTAAAACAGCCTGATTGGATGGCCATCTATTGCAGGGCCATATCTGGGTTGCAAATCTCCAGATACCCACTAGGTGACAACAAAGAGAATTTCCCATATCATAGTAATTCTCCAAAAGTTTGAAGCACAGATTCAGAAACTCTACATACTGCATCTTAAATCCACAAAGTTTAGAGTCTTCTTCCAGATGTTTATGTATATAATGTTATATTTCATGAATTTAATTCCCCCATGGTCTTATACAAGCTGCATACAATCCTGCCATTCCAATCTTGCTTCGTGAGAAAATTCTTCTGTCTATTTAAATCAGAGTAAGGAGGGAATTTGCTATTGAGAAGTTGGAAATGTTGTTGGGCAGAGCCTAATTTTTGCTGCAAAGAGGTTGACAAATAGGTCATATCTTGTTCATTCAAGAATCCCCAAGGAGATGAAATGGTTTCATGTAGATCAAGCCTCAGGGTTACAAGTTTAAGAGCTATTAAATACAGCAAGACAAGCTTTCAATTTACTTGTGTAATTTTTCACTATTGATTGGGAGAGAATCTTTTTTTCTAAATTAGTTCTTACAGGAAACCTCACCCATAATTTGTGTTTCTCAGACTATGAACAGCTTGTTCAAAATTAAACTTGTCACACTATGATGGTGATTAACTTTAATTTTTACTTTGCTACACACGATGCATATAAAATACAGAAGGATTAATTGTGCCTGATTTTTTTCTCTATAATATAATCTCTCAGGTTGACGAAGCTGCTCTCTTAAAACGTCATAGTCAGGGATGGCTGATGAAAATCACTAGAAGTCTCGATGATTGCATCACTCAAATTAGGTATGGCTTATAAAGTATGTCCTTGGATCTTGGAGGTCTTCCAGTCCAACCTCTTGCTTGAGGAGGACACCCCATATCATTCTAGATAAAAGGTTGTCCAATCTCTTCTTTAAAATCTCCAGTGTGGGTACATTTACAACTTATGAAAGCAATCTATCCCACTGATTAATTGCTCTCACTATCAGGAAATTTCTTCTTAGTTCTAGATTGGATCTCTCTTTGGTACATTTCCATCTGCTACTCCTTGTGACAGCCCCTCAAAAATTGGAAGACTGCTATCATGTCGCCCCTCGTCCTTCTCATTGTTATACTAGACCAGGGGTCTGCAACCATAAACACTCAAAGAGCCATTTGGACCCGTTTTCCACAGAAAAGAAAACACCGGGAGCCACAAAACCTGGGTGGGCATGGCCAACCCAATATCACTCCCACTCAGTCACATGACACCCAGTGCCATGACTATCCAGGTTTTGTGGCTCCTGGTGTTTTCTGTGGGAAATGGGTCTCTCTCTCTCTCCCTCCCTCCCTCTCATTTCTGTTTTTTGTGTTTTACCTTCTCAGGCCAGGCGAGGAGTGATTGGAAGGGGAGGGCGAGGGGTGGCGCCAGCCAGTGGTGGGATCAACCAACAGGGAACCACAGCAGAGGGCCAAAAGAGCCATATGTGACTCCAGATCCGTGGGTTGCTGACACACGTACTAGACATACCCAATTCTCATAACCATATGTTTTAGCCTCTCGCCCTCAAATCATGATTATTGTCTCACTAATTAATATGATAAGCCAGCCCAAAATTTGGAATGTCTTTTGAGTTTGGAGAAAAAGGCTATTAAAAAACAACCTGCACCCCAAAGACTGACTTTCTAAGCCTGACACATTTTGCAATATTTGTAAATGGCTGTTGGACAAACAATCAGGTTCCAGAGACTTTTGATCAGCTCTCATGCATACAAGACTTTGCAGTTAGTTATAAACTGGCCCAGAGGTCATCATCAAAGTCCTAACCAGATCCAAACCAACTTAGATTTTTAAGAGCAGCCAGGGTCAATTAGGTGCTTTAACCAAATTATCTTTGTTAGGAAAATAACATATAGGTTAAGTATCTTAAGGAAAAGAATATAAATAAATTCAATCTATCCTTTTACATAAGTACCATTCATGTTCTACAAATTAGTCCCACTTTAGACTCAAAGCCAGTTCCGTGACCTTGGGCCGGACACTCACTCCATCCTTAGAAGTAGGCAATGGCAATGGTAAAACAGTGCCAACAAAACTGCAGGGCTGTTCATTATAGTTAGTCAGTAAGGCGTCAAAACATACTTGAAGGCATTTCCCCGTCCCCAAAAACAATGGTTTTGCATCCTTAATGCTAAAATTCTGTTTAAAATATTCACACAGAGAAGCAAAGAAGAACAAGATGACTCTCAGTTTGGGATATCATGGGAACGTGGTAGATCTTTGGTAAGTAGTCAGTTGATCAATGATTCTCTTGACAGTGATACGTTTTTAATATTTGTTATTTTAACTTCCTTGTTACAATAGCCATAAACTGAAATAGAACTTTACTCTTTAATTGAGTGTTTCACTTTCTTTTGTCCGAAATTTGTGTGGCATTTTTCCTACTGTACATTATACACGAGAACAACTCTGTTAGAAGCCCTGGTGCCACTTTGAATTCATTTTCTTAATTTATAATGTAAATGGTTCAATCCCACATTTTGTTTTTCCTTGTACAACAAAAGTGATTTATTTCTGGAAACAAAGTTGATATATGTTAAGTGATAGTATTTCATATCTGATTATGATCATCATTGCAGACGAATTTGCTTCCCTTGAAAAAGTATCTGTAAGAGTTTTGAATGAAATGTGTTTTAAATAAATGGGATGGGTACATGTTTTATATGTTGACTGAATCATTTATTTCTTAAAATGCATGTTTACAATGTATATTGATTAATAATTTTGTTTAAATTTTCTCAAGATGCTCTTCATTTCTGCTTTTTTTTTTTTCAGTTTCCTTTTTATTTATTTATTAGATTTATATCCCGCCCCTCTTCACCCCTTTTTCCTCTTTCTGTATGTAGGGAGAGACTGGTGGATGAATTCAATACTACTGGGGAACTATTAGTAGATTTGGGGTCTGACCAAACATCTTGTCACAATCCTTTTAACGGTGGATATTACCCAGTACAGCTAAGCTTTAGGGATGCCAACCAACTCATGTCCAGTGATCCCATAAAATTCCAGGCTCTTGTAAAAGAAAGGTATGGCAATCATTTTCAGGTTTTATTTTAACCAGCTGGTAAAATCTTAAAATGTTCATTTTCATTCTCTTCTGGTTCTTTTAAAAGATTGGGGTGCTAGGTTTTGGACAGAAAAGATTCATTTTTGAATAAGAGTCAGAAAATCAGTCTGCCAGAATCTAGTTATAAACTCTAGACTTCTTGCCACCTTCTCATTAATGAAATTTTGCCTTGTGGGAAGTTTGCAGTGAAGATGTCAATGGAGAAATGGTCAGTCCCTCTGTATTCACACCATGCTGGCCACTTGTGCACTTCCTCACACTTGGTAGCATCTATTTAGCTGCCTGCTGGGAAGGGAAGTAACAGGGAGGGAAGGAAGGAAGGAAGGAAGGAAGGAAGGAAGGAAGGAAGGAAGGAAGGAAGGAAGGAAGGAAGGAAG
>JANHGC010001209.1:270154-280770 GCA_027560395.1 Boaedon fuliginosus
GGAATTTATATGTATAAAACATGGTGCCTCAGAGGTTTGAATATGGTGCCTCAGTCAGTTTGAAAACTGCACACGCTGAGGGGAGAGAGGTAAACTGCATGTGCTCAGTAGAGAGTTGCTGCTTGTTACTGAAGAATGTCATCTTTGCCTCCCAAAAAAAGGGGCAAAAAAGCCCCCAACCCTTTGGAGACAGTGCTTATCTTACTATGCTTTGCTACCTATCTGCAAGTTTGAGGTAGATTGGTGCAGGACTGAAAGTTTGTATAGAGCACATACAAACATACATCCATACCCCAACTCTCTTTTATAAATATAGATATTCCATACCCCACCTCTCTTTTATAAATATAGATATTACAAGAGACATCCCCTAGGAATGACCTTGCTGAATTTTCATTTGGTTTTTTTCCTTCCGCTTTCCTTTAAAGAGAAAGTTTGGAATGAAATTAAAATATTCTCCCATTGGGTTTGTCCTTATTTGCAATACCTAATTTTTATCCATTTGTTTTCTTACAACCTTCTCTTTGCAAAGGTTTAAGAGGCTTTCCGTTCCACTGTACAGTGTCTAGCCTTACAACAATATTCTGTGATCAGAATATTCTTAGCTTCCAAATCAAAGAGCTGAATTAGCTTTATCAGATTCTGTGAACATTCCTTCAAACCAGTTCATTTATATGTGTACTTTCCCCAGTAGACAGAAATTAAGAAAGCTTCATGCAGACACTCCATCTAGGGCTCGGCACTTCACATCTCAAATGGCAGTGATGGTGACTAAACATCAACTGTATAATTTTCACAGATCAGCATTGTATTCTTTGCTGTTCTGAATCTGCCTGCATTTTGTATGTAATGTAGTCTCTCTCAGATAAATTTTGTGCATTTGTAATGGATAATAGAGGAGGTCCTCATTTAGTGGACATTCACTGATACAAATGTGGTGAAAAAGTAACTATGAAACCAATCTACATTTATAGCTTTCACAGGCCTGTAAAGTAAAAGAAAGCTGAAATATTATCTTAAGCATAGTTTTGGTTTCATTTAGGCATTGCCTTGCTTAACAACTGATTACTATTTTCCAATTGTGGTCACTAAACAAGGACTGCCTGTTTATTTCCAAGTATCATGTGAAACCGCTTTGAGTTGAGCTAGAAGTTTCAGTTTTCCCATTTTGGACCTGACTTTTACAAGTAAGACAGAAAACTATATCCGAGCTCGAGAAGAATAAATCGGAAAGTATATTTTCAAGCTATTTGACTTTAAAAAGCAAAGCAAAACAAAACTTGGAGAGTTGATAATGAAACCATGATAGCTCTTTTTCAGCTTTGCTATCATTTGCAGTTATGGCAGACATCTATGTCCTTGGACAGAGCTCTACATCATGAAATAACAGCAACATTGTTTTCCGTCATCTCAAAAGTAGGAAAACATTATCTTAGCAACATAAAGATGCTATACACAGAAACAACTCTGAGAGAATTATAACAATACAATTTATTTGAATTGCCAGGCATTTTATTTATTTATTTAACAAAATCTTTATTTCACCCTCTTTGTACCCTTGATGGGTGGTTTACATCATATGAAAACTAAAGCTATGAATAAGATTTTTAAAGGAATAAAACGCCAATAATTTAAAATACTAAAATGAATCAAAAAGCAAGATAAAAAAAAAATCCCCTGCCTCACCTCCACCAAACTGTTCCATTTTTTTATTCAAGTTCATTCATAGCTTGTTGAAACAGACTGGTTTTTATGGCTCCTAAATATTAGACAAGTAGAAAAATTTGTATCTTCAATGGCAATGTATTCCTTGTGAAGAAGATTGCTAGGCTCCTGTCTTCTTAACCACCCAGAGAGAAAAGACATGTATCATGTCCTCCCTGTATCATTTAGCAGAATGGGAAGGTCACATTTGAGGGGAAACAATTGCTAAGTAATCTGAAACCAACCCATAATTGAAGATACAGCTGATACAAGTTCATGGAGACTTCTAAAGGCTGTTATGCTAAAAGAAATAACTTAGGGAAGATATTGGAAACCTTGAATGTCTTCTTTTTTTTCCTGTGTCTTTATGTGACCCTTAGTGTGATTCCCCCCCCCATTTTTTAGTGAAAAAGTTTAAATCATAAAAGAACCCTTCTCTGCTGATCATGTTCAGTAGTTCAGGCTCCCTTATTCTCCTCTTCATTTTTGCCTGATAGAATTCATATCCTATTGTTGATCAATCAAAATAGAAGTAGCTACAAAATTCTGGACCTCTTCATCCTCTTTCAGAGCACAACTGGTTCCCTTCTGACTTTCTGAGAGCTCCTTTGTCCCTTTTCTGCAAGTTCTGTTTTGTTCCCCTGAATATTCAGACCATGCCCTTCTTTGAAGTCCTGAAAGCTTTCTCTGAAGTTTAGAAGTAGATAGAGCTTCACTGGTTCCTGATAGAACTATGTCTTCTAATGCTCTTTTCTGTGCTGCCTTTCAAATCAGCTACACTCAAACCTCTCTATATTCCCAAGCACAATGATTTTGTAAAATCCCATCTGCCCCAATAATGCTGTTTACAGATCTTTTATTTATTATTCATTTGAAGATTTATATTTTGCCTTTTGATTAAATGATCCTCAAAGCATCTTACAAGAGATTGCCATTATAGGAAACAACTCTCGTATGCCTTATGTTTTTATTCTGAAATTTGAAGGTAGAGTGAATTTCCTTTTAGTCTTGCAATTTCAGGGTAACTGGAAACTGGATCTGAATATTCTTTCTGCCATGGAGTTGGACAGTAAACTTATACAGGAATATTTGGAAAAAGATCAATTTTCTCCCAGTAGTTTAATCTGAAAATTTATTGATTGACCTTTTATAAAAATTCAGACAAAATCACTGTTTTCTGTTCTACCTTTTGTTTATTTTTAAGACTTTATTATAGTTTTTAAAAAACGCAGTTGCAGAGCCAACATAGGCTAGCAATGCACTTTTGTTTTTTTTTCAATGCTACAGTGCCTTTACTTCTGTACATTCTAATTGTGGCATCTAATTGTTTTCTGTTTAATGTAAGCAAAGAATTTCCCCTTAATTGAACTTAATTTCTGTCCCCTAGAGGCTTTAATTACTATTTTCCTTTCATTATTGTTTTGTTCCCTTATTGGAAATTATGACACCTTACAATTTAAAAAAAAGATAAGGCAAAATTACTAATTAAAACCAGAAACAGGAAATTATTAATTAAGAGGTAATTCATCCATATGTTGGTACCATACAGAACAATAAATAATTAACAGTAAAACCCAAGAAGGGATCTTCTAATTAAAGTTGTGGGGACTATTGTTAAATGAAATATCTTAAAAGTAAAACTGTTTGAGCCATGAGGAAAAGCATTGCTGGATAATGTAATGCTGGGTCCAAAGCCTTATGAAGTATGTACGGTAACTGTTTTAAAACTACTTCCAGGTGATTTTAGAAAGCAGTCTCAAACTTCTATTGATATAGATAATAATCAACACCTTCATTTTTGAAGATAAATATTTTAAGCCCATCATGGTAACATATATTCAGTTTCAATTATGATCAATTGTTGCTTGCTTAATTTCTGCTGGAAGCTGTAAGTATTCAAAAACAAACCTTTGAAAATTCATCATGGCTGCTTATTTGGATGTTCATTCTTTTGACAGCAACAAAGAAGCAACATGAAGATTTTATACATTTCTTTCTGCTAATTATATTCAGTACCAGACATGTCTTCTTTTAAGTCCCATTAATTTAGTAAGAATTATTCATAGGCTACTGTAATCAGAATTAAGGCCTTAGTGATTAGGTAGGAAGAGATTTTATCTATGGATGACTGTCTAATTCTTTTCTTGACAGTATGATGTATTTATTATTAAACTTTTCAAATATAAATTCTCTTTCAAAATAAGTTGTGAAAACAGAACTGTGTTCTACACTTGTTCTTGTAGCTTAATTTGTAAAACTATTATTTTAAAACTTTAAATGCATTATTTTAAAACTTTAAATTTTTAAAGATAGTATTTTTATTATGGGGTTTTTTTGGAAGTACATTCTGAAATATATGAATGGTATTTCAATTATATAAACCTATCATTTTCTGGCCAGAGAACAGGTGTGGCAAACCTTGAGTTTTATTTATTTATTTATTACATTTTTATGCCGCCCAATTTCTGAAGGACTCTGGGAAGATTACAACATGGATAGCAATAGCACTCAGATGTTATGTACTGCTTATCAGAGTTTTACAACACTCCCCAAGCAGTTACCGAGTCAGCCTATTGCCCCCAAACAATCTGGGTCCTCATTAACACTAAACGTTAGTGGAAAGCTACTTCAATGGTTCCCAATTTCAGTTTGCTCATTATTGGAAATCATGTTGTAGCATTTTAAATATGATTTGAGGTCATGCTGAATTAAATTTCTGTAAATTGTTAAAAGAGGGAGAACAATATACCAATCCTCTTTTTCTCACAGAGGTGCCAGAAACCCCTTTTATAATCTAACATAATACTAATAATCTTCTTTTAGAAATTACAAATCATTCCAGATAGAAGCAAGCTCCCTCAAGCCCAGCACTCTTTCTAGGAGAAGATCACATTTAATCCATCTTCTATAGAGCAAGTAACATACCTTCCAAAAGAACACTGACCAAGGGAGTACGATCACTATTTTTGGCCTGCTGAACAAGAAGCTCCCCATCATCCAGCACCCGAGTAACAGGGTCACCCCATTTAATAATGCCATTCATAATATAGCTTGCATAATCTTCCTGATTGGTCCCAAATGCCTGTGGTTGGAAAGAAACAGATGTAGTAAAGCAAATAATGAACAACTGCCTCCATTTGCAAGGGTGGGAATGATATGAATATAGTTCTCCTGTTTAGCAACAAAAAGAAATGAAAGACACACTCACTGGCTTAATGTCATTCTCCAGTGAAGCCAAAAAGTCTCCCCTTGTCACCTGCAGAGATTCTGCTTTTTCCATATCAACTTCCACCTTAGTGCTGGCCTAATGAAAATGGAAGAGGGCACATCAGTAAGACAGCCAACAAAAGAGTAAATTAAAATAGATCTACAAAGCTCAAATAATGCAGCTTCCAAGAAAAATGTTAAGTAGTTTCAGTTTCTCTTTAAATAAAATTAATATATATATATAAGGTATGGAGTGATATAAAAAGTGTTTGAAATCAATTAGTTTTAATTATTTCCCCTTTTCTTTTTATCTCCTGCTTTATGTCATACAAATAAATTAGTCATACTATTTATTATTTCTTTATTGCGTAAATAATATTAATTTACTCCAAAAAAGAATCAATGAGTATGTATGTATATGTGCCTGCATATATTAATTGCTTTTTATTTGCTTCTGTCTATGCTACTGAATATTGTGTAATTAGGACAGTTACACAAAGTGTATGATCTGAACCAGATCTTTCTATTCCACATTTATTAAAAAAATCCACAGCATTTTTTCTCCAATACCCTGACACAACATGATCCCTTACAGAAGATTTACAATTCTTCTTTGTTAGCTACCCAAGATAGTGGGAAGATACTTTCGTAGGGCACACTTGGACTGCAATTAAGACAATGTGAAAATGAATAAGATCTTTCTATATATATATATATATATCCCAATCTGTATTCTCCTCTAAAAATAAAGTAAATAAACCATTACATTAAGAGAGGAGGTGGTGCCAAAGAAGCGTACAGAAGTTAACTAGCTTCATAAGTGATTCTGAACTGGGGAACAAGAGAGTGACTTGATAGAACCAGGGAAAGTAAATCAGCACCATGGAACCTGCCACTCTTATGGAATTGCCAGAGTAAAAGCTGTGTTCCACTTAAGATTTTAGACCAGTGGTTCTCAACCTGAGGGTTGGGACCCCTTTGGGGGTCGAACAGTCCTTTCACAGGAGTCGCCTAAGACCATTGGAAAACACATATTCCCATATGTGGTCCCAAATAATTTTATGGTTGGGGGTCACCACAACAGGAGGAACTGTATTAAAGGGTCGCAGCATTAGGAAGGTTGAGAACCACTGTTTTAGACCATCTTTAAAGTGGCTTTTCCTTAAGGTTCATTTTTATAAGCTACAAGGGTTTCCTCCCTCCCCAAATTCATCTTCAGAGCATACACACTAAGAGCTATGTCTTCCAGGATGCATTCCAAGCCCAACACCTGTTACAGTCACAGGCTAACAAAAATCAGCATTTCAACACTCTCCAATATAAAAAACTAATTTAGCTTGTTTCAGCTAATCTCTAATTTACTCATCCTGACATTTCACATCTGACATCACTCATTTCCTGCTAAAAGCTCAGTGACCTTTGTAACCAAAAATGAAGGAGAAAAAGAAAGCAAGAGAAAGAGAAGAAAGGAAAGGAAACAGAAACACTCCAAAGAATATCTCATCCTGAAATCAGGCCTTTGGGAGCTAAATAATAAAACTGTTGTAGATGTTTACCCTCTTTATGCACATCATAATTCATGATATTGTATGGGTAAAATCTAATCCCATTTCAATATCTAATAGTAGATCAGGAGGACAATATTTGACAAAACTTCAGAAATAAGGAGACCAATGTTTGATATAATACGAAGGAGATACAATCTATTATACTACTAGTGTATCAATCTTACCTTCTATATTCAAATTTGCATGCTTTTTTGCCTGTATACTTGTAAACCTTTTCTCTCTTTGTCAAATGAACATTTCATTAGGTAAGCACAGGCACAACTTTGCACTGAATTTCTTTAAAAATCCAATCTACATGAACAGGCAGCCAAGTGTTATTTTCAAATTGAAAATAACTGAAAAATAGGTATGCATTCTATGAGGGAAACATTCCAATCCCAGATTGTTCCAAAATGGAAGTTAAAGTAGCTCCAAAACATTTAGAAAAGTCCATTACAAAGTCGGAACATTCCATGATAGAATCTCACAATACTAACAGGTCTACCAGCTCAGTCTTGTTATAGCATTTAACAAAGATGAACCCTGCCTCCAATAGCTGGAAATTAGCAGGTAAGAAAAAAATGTTTGGGACAATGGTGCAGAAAGAGCTAAGAAAGGGAAAGAAGATGTAGCTTTTGTTTCATACTGCCTAAATGTGGTAAAAATCTGAACAAATGGGGTGGCCATTTATTTTATCTAGTTTCAGATTACAGCAGAAGAAACTGCATGCTTCAATATTCCTTAATTGTTTTTGGTCCCCAGAAATAATATAAATCTCCCTTGAAAATATTTCTACTTGTTGAGAGTTTTCTTCCCCCACAACTGTCAAATATGAATCAAGAATGAGAAGAAATATTGATCATTTAAAGATTTATTCTGCCTTTTAGGGTTAATTCTTAAATTCTTTATAACTAAGCAAAACTCATAAGAAGAACAAAAGAGGAAGCGGCACAAGGGGACAGGGCCCAAGTTCATATCTAGTGCTATCTGCATTCAATACCATCATTCTTCTAACTAAACTAAATCAACTAGCTGTACGTGACCACATTTGTTAATGAATTATAAGCTTCCTAACAGACAGGAAGCAGCAGGTGAAGCTAGGCAAAATTACATCAGATACCTGTACAATTAGCATTGAAACCCCCAGGGCTGTGAGCTCTCTCCACTTCTCTCTCTATATCAATGACTGCATCTCAAAAGATCCTTCTGTTAAAATACTGAAGTTTGCAGATGACACAACAGTGTTTGGTGTCATTCAAGACAACAGTGAAACTGCATACAGATTGGAAGTTGAACAACTAGCCTTGTGGTGGAACCAAAACAATCTTGAACTAAATACACTCAAAACTGTAGAAATGGTGATAGATTTTAGGAGAAACCCTCCTATACAACCACTTCTTACAATACTAGACAACACAGTATCAACAGTAGAGACCTTCAAGTTTCCACGTTCTATCATATCTCAAGACTTAAAATGGACATCTAACATCAAAAACATCATAAAAAAAGCACAACAAAGAATGTTCTTTCTGCGCCAACTCAGAAAGCTCAAATTGCCCAAAGAGCTTCTGATTCTGTTCTACAGAGGAATTATAGAGTCTGTCATCTGCACCTCTATAACTGTCTGGTTTGGCTCTGCAACCAAACAAGACCGACACAGACTTCAATGGATAATTAGAATTGCAGAAAAAACAATTGCTACCAACCTGTCTTCCATTGAGGACCTATATACTGCATGAGTCAAAAAGTGGGCTGTGAAAGTATCTACAGACCCCTCACATTCTGGACATAATTTGTTTCAACTTCTACCCTCAAAATGATGCTATAGGGAACTTCACACCAGAACAACTAGACACGAGGTCAGTTTTTCCCTGAATGCCATCACTCTGCTAAACAACTAATTCCCACAACACTGTCAAATTACTTACTAAGACTGCATCACTATTATTTTTCTCATCCTTTCTAGTACCTATCTCATCCCACTTACGACTATAGCTGTATTGCTTGTATCTTTACAATTTATACTGTTTCAGTTGTTTCTAGTATTATTTGATTGCTTATTAGTAACCTATGACTATCACTAAGGGTTGTATCTTATGGTTCTTGATGAATGTTTTTTCTTTATGTACACTGAGAGCATATGTACCAAAGACAAATTCCTTGTGTGTCCAATCACAGTTGGTCAATAGAATTCTATTCTATTCTATAAAAAATTCTATTCTAAGATTAAACTAGAAATCAAAGTATAAATTTTCTTATTTTACCATTCACCTTTAATACTCACTCAAGCAATAATATTAATATATAATTTACCCACAATCCCATGTCATTCTATTCTTAACGTTACCTTCTTCCTACTGGAAATACAAATCCTTTATCCTTTATTTTTATTTTATTTTATTTTTGTGCCTTTGTGTCAGTTTTGACTCTTGGTTTTTCAGAAATAGTTTGACATTTAGATTTTTATTAGGGTGAGATTAGGGCTAGGAAAGATGGAAGAAAAATGAAGAAGAGGATGATCAGTAGCAAGGTGGAAGGATTCAATTGCAACAGTAATCTGTTCATAGCTGAAAAATATAAAGTATAAATTTTTTATAAAGAATAAAAATTCTTTATAAAAATATAAAGAATCAAAGTGGGTAGATCTTTCTGAGGAAAATTTATCCTGGTGAACGCAGAGTTTTATAGCACAAAACCAGTCAATCAATCAATGCTAAATAGAAAGGAGAAACTAAATATTTTCTTTACCATCATAGGTCCCCATATTTGAAATTGGGAAACAAAAATTGAATTGCTTTGATTTCAGGTTTCTCAGGTTTGCACAAAACAGTTTACATTTTGTACAGTAAATGGTAGGCAAGACTTCTTTTGTGAGGCACTACTTGTGTTTGTTCTAGAATAAACCCAACCAAAATCAGGCTCATAAGACTAAGGAATACAATAGAAAGCAATATCAAGCTGACAACCCCGAACTAATTATTTTAGTATTACAAGATTGGTAATAGAGCTGCAACTAATAGAAATAATTTCATTAAGAGAACATGGATCATCTTGATGTTTGTAAGTGGAATATTTATTTTCTGAGCCCAATGTATTATTGAAGAGTCTTGAAAGTTAACTAAAAAACTGTTCTTACCATAACCCTTCTTACAAACTAGGAAAACTATTTTGGATGGATGGACTGC
Organism: Boaedon fuliginosus; assembly: GCA_027560395.1. Taxonomy (NCBI): domain Eukaryota; kingdom Metazoa; phylum Chordata; class Lepidosauria; order Squamata; family Lamprophiidae; genus Boaedon; species Boaedon fuliginosus. The sequence continues at coordinate 279,798 of JANHGC010001209.1, forward strand.
ATTTACATGTAATTCAAAGTTTCAAACTTAATTGAATTCGATTTAATTTCCTGATTCAAGGGGTGAGATAGCCTTCCTTTCTGCTATGACATTGCACTATAATAATATTTACACAATTTTCAAGTTATCATTTTGTCAGTGGAGTTCTATCCACTAACAAGTAATTTGTTTCTAGCAACAACTGTTGTTACAAACAGAGTACCAAATCACTTCCTTACATACTGTAAATTGCAAGTGGATTAGGAAAATGGATACATACACTATGCAAGTTCAGTGCTGCATAAAACATAGTATACATATACACATGCTATATTGTTTTACACTAGCTGATTACCCGGTCTTGCTCGGATTTTTTTTTAAAGTAGTATATTTGTGCCACAGCATTTGCTGAAGCCCCCGGCACCCCCTCCCACATCTCTGCTCCAGCAAGGCTGTCTCTGGGCCAAGGGCAAGCCAGGCTCTAGGCCAAGGGCAAGCCTGCTCTGAGGAAAGACAGCCAGGGCTTGACAGGGGCACTGGGCCACAACTGTTTGAGGGCCTTCTTAAGCCCTTGCGCCCTCTCCAACATCATAGGTGACCTTACTTGGTGGGGGTGGGCTGTTCAATGTGTCTTGGGCCTGTTGCCGCTGGGGCAAATATGGAATTTATATAACATGGCGCCTCAGAGGTTTGAATATGGTGCCTCAGTCAGTTTGAAAACCTCACGTGCTCAATAGAGAGAAGCAATTCTGCACATGCTCAATAGAGAGTTGCTGCTTGTTCGTTAAGAGTGTCCTCTTTGCCCCCCCAAAAAAGACCATGACAGTGCTGATCCTACTACGCTTTTCTACCTATTTGCCACGTTTGAGGTAGATCGGTGCCGAACTGAAAGTTTGTATAGAACACATAAAACACATATCTGGACTTCTGGGGTGACATCCGGTGGTACTGGGCATGAGCCTCGTGAGCTGCGTGGGTTCACCCCAGGCCCCCC
>JANHGC010001210.1:1999-12975 GCA_027560395.1 Boaedon fuliginosus
AATCATATTTTCTTTGACTATTTCCCCTTCCATTTCTCTGTCTAGCAACACTTTATAATTCTTCTTGATCAACTTTTTCCCTCCTTCCAAATTTATCTTATCCAATTCTTGTGAGCCCCTATATATCTAAGGGTTTCTTCAAAAGCTCCACAACCTGAAGTACTACTATATAATTCAACTGATAGTTTACTAAAGATTTCCTTTAATATCTTCCCAAATACCGTGCTGATAATTCATACTGACTTGCAGACAGCAGTAGGACTTCAAAATCATTGTTAAAAGGTAATAGTCCACGAAATTATAACTTTAGTTACATAATTCAACAATTAGAACAAGTAGTTATGAAATATGTATAAAAAATAATTCCATATAATTCTATATGATAACTTTATCTATTTAGATAACTATTAGAAAAACTTATCTAATTATCTATAAGATAATAATTCTATTTGATAACCAACCCTTACTCAATACAACTTTCAGCACTACTTACAAACTAATCATTTACCTATGACTACTACTTTAAGTTCTTCCTGCTCTTCTTCCTTCTAGTTCTTCTCATCCATGCCCTCTTTTACTTCTCAGCAACTTCACATTAATTGTACCCATCACCTCTCACATTTCCTTGATGTCAGTAATTCCTTCATGCACTTTCTTAAAAGATTTGTCAAAAATACTCAAAATCTTATACTTAATAAAAGTCTTTTACTAACAGGACATGCGTAAATCTTCTTCTGGTCTACTCATACACAGCAATTCATTAATATTCCAGATACACTCTTTTCAGCTTATATGGAGATGCCAGATTTGAACTGAGTCTTTTTTTGCGGGAGAGGGTTATGTATGGTATTGTGCTCTTATCACTAAACTATATTATTATTATTACTATTATTATTATTATTGTTGTTGTTGTTGTTGTTGTTGTTGTTTTGAAAATACAAAGGGTGCATTTCTGGTGCATTTCTGTAATGGGTGTGTGTCGTCACTCTGAGATTTTTCAAGCTAGAGGCATCACCTTTCTCTTGTTAGAAAAATATCTTTGACAAATAAAAATAAAATCAGGATATGTGGATGTTCTCCCGCAAGAACACATTGCATTCTTAATATTTTGTATAGAATGAATTGTAATAATAAATATAAAGGAACAACATTGTTATTATTATTACTGAAAGTTACTGAGTCTGAGCTTAATACCACAAAGAGAAAACAAACACAATAGATTCGGTTTAATGTAGTTGTAGATATTAAATACTATGAAGTGCTTAGGGGGAGAGAACTATTGTTTTGCCCTGAAATCTGGGAAGTGAAATGACTAAAAGATATTAAGTTAAAAAGTTGTGAAGTTTACACCTTTGTTTAAAGTTATTTGTCTGTTGGCATAACAGAAATGTAGGTAGTCCTTGAGTTGCAACCACAATTGGGTCCAAAAATTTCTGTTGCTAAGAAGGTAGTTGTTAAATAAGTAACACACCATTTTATGACCTTTGTTACCATGGTTGTCAAGTGAATCACTGCAGTTACGAAGTGAACCACACTATTGTTAAGCAAATCTGACTTCCCCCACTGACTCCGCTTGTTGGATATCTGCTGGAAAGGTCATAAATGGTGATTATGTGACCCAGGGACAACTGCAACCATCGTAACACATGCTGGTTGTCAAGTGCCTTAATTTTGATCATGTAGTCATGGAGGTGTTATAATGGCTGTTAAGTGTGAGGACTGATCATAATCACTTTTAGTGCCTTTGTAACTAATTTGAATAATCATGAAATGAATGATTGTAAGTCGAGGCCTACTTGTATCATTCTGACCAGTTGATAATTCTACTAAAGTTTTTCAAGTCACAGGAATACTTTATAGGTAGTGTGGAACTTCAAGTGTCATCCTCCAAACCTTGTACACACCTAGCACAATATTGTCTTGAAGAAAAAACCTGAGTCATACAATATTTAAAGGATTAGCTTATAAATCTCTTAATTATCAGTGTGGAGCCTTTTTTATTTCTAAAAATAGTCAGCATTCACACACACACACACACACACACACACACACACACACACACACACACCATTCACTGGCAGCAGATACCCTTCCTTCCTTCCTTCCCTCAATTCACTTGCACTCTGCCTTGCCTTATGGCAAAGGCAGAGCAAAATGGGCCTTTAAAGGGTATCTAGGCTATATGTCAGAATGCATTATTTCATTTTACATCTAAACACAGCACACACTTTCATAATTTTCATCAGCTGAGAGTAGTTTTAAATTATTGAAGTATAGGACGCCTGAAGGGGAGTTTCTGATATGAGCTTAATCAAAAACTCATTTAACAGAAATAATGAACTTCATACAATTTATAGATTTCACTTAGCATTACAAATATCACAGGACTGTTATCACTCTAGATAGTTTTTTGGAGAGAGAATTTCCCGGTCCACTAATTTGCAAATATTAAGCAGAGATACAGGAACTCTTCTCAAGGCTGATCCACAAAAAGATTTCCACTCTCTATGTCATAAAACTTTAACTGAGAAAAAAAAAGGTCTTAAATTAAATACTAATTATACTTAACCTTGTAATGTTTAGTTCTATAAACAAAATCCTATATTCTAAACATTGTACAGATATAATAAAACTGAAACTTACATCCATTTGAGATTATAATATACAGTGCTGGATAAATTCTAAACAAGCTAAGTTTAAGAAAAGTGCCTTTTAAAATGCATTTTAAAAGAAATACCAAAAGTAATGAAAACATAGTTTTGATAATTCATACAAAACAAAATATCAGATAACAAATTAGCTACTTGTAATAAACTAGACAAATGATATTCACATACTAGGGGGAAAATGAGACAAACTTTACAAAAGCTTTTTTAATTACAATTATGAACCATTGATATTGGAGAAAAGTTGAACAAAAAAAAATAAGAAAACACAGTTCCTTGAAATGTTATGTGGAATATGATCGCTACAGTTTTACAAGTTATAATGGCTCAACCCTAGCACATTATCGAAGTGATATTCCAATGACTGCATTTATTTACAGTGTTTCTTTAATATAGTTTTTCAGTTAATGTATGAAATTCCAAATAAAATATTAAAACACTTTCTACTTTAGAATAATATATTTATATTATTTAATAAAAAAAAGTTCAGCACAAAGGAATTTTATAGATACTTTGCAACAAGGAACTGGAGGTCCAATTAAAGTTTAAAAAAAACCCTGTAGAGATATCACAAAAAGCCATAGGTCTTTAGACTGAGAATGAGCAGTCTGGTGCATATAGCTAGTGGTGTATCAGAATGGCAGTCATCAGCCTGAGCAGGTAGAAATATTCTGGAAGCACTTTCTATGACTTATTATAAGACAAGAACCCTGGCTTGTGTCTTCTAACAAGCCAAAATCAGGTAGCTACTATCCTGTATATCCTGCTTAGTCTACTTGGAGAATGATCCCTTTCCTATAACGTCCATGAAAAGAAGCTGGGTCAATGAGTTATATTCATCAGGGTGTTATATTCATAAGTGTTACTTATTTCCATAGAATTCTGAAAAATTCTGATGAACTCTGCTCTTTGAAAGCAACCCTACCCAAAACTGTATAAAATTAACAAAACTGCTGCTGCAAGGATGCAAATATATATAGCCCCAGTTCTGTTCCCAAGGTCTGTCCTTCACTTGAATTTGCATGTAATGAACTTAAACCAGTGTGTACTTAACTTGAATTGTTGTCTTATCTTACTCAAATTTTGCTAAAGTAGGCCCCATTCTTAACTATAGATTGTCTTAAAACTATAGATTGTCTTGCTGTATTAATTATTCTGTTTTTCAATGGAAGTGGTGCAAAATATTTCATTGAGAAAAATGATGAGGCAACTGCAGGATTCATACTAATCCAGTCCTGAAATAAAAGCTTCAGCTTTTTAAATTGTGAGAATAGGGATGTGTGCACTATAATTGACATAGTTGCACATTACACATACAATTCTGCTTACAGTTATATTAGTTATGCACTCTTGACTTCATGCAATTATTTTACTAATGGTGTCATTACAATCCACATTCTGCATAGCAATCTCATATAATAATAAAAAACTGACTGATGCTATGATACTATTAGTTTGTTATCTTTTCATCTATAGGAAATGAACACCTTATTTTTTTTAGAGAAGCAGGAAACCTGTCTGATTATCAATTGGTTACTTCAGGAAAAGAGGTCCCAAATTGGGGAAGGGATAGCTCTGTTTACATTGTAAAAATATATCTTGCTTTACAGTACTATAACATCTTTTCCCAACTTTAAAGGATTTCTGCTCAATTTCCATTCTAAAAAAATCATTTGCTCCTTCTATTATTAAAAGCTAATAGATGTCCATCAATGTCCACCAGAATTTCTTGCAATATTCCAGGGCTGGAATTCTAGTCCAAGGGGAAGACCAAAATGCTACCAGATATGGAAGAATTCTGGAAATTATCCAGTTCAACTTCCTACTCAGTGCAGGATATTGCTCCGTTATCCTTTCTCCAAATAAAGCCAAGCTCGTCTTGTTCTCATATTTATCTTAGCTTTTATAACGGTAAGTTAATATCTGCTCTTTCAAAGTATGACTTCTAATTTTGCTCTTAGAAGTAGTACAGAACAGTTTTGCTGCATCTTTTACCTAAGATCCTTTTGCATATTTAAAAACCACTGTCATGAATCTCTTATCATGAAGGCCAAATCCAGCTATTCAAATTATGGAAAGTTTGTTGAATTGAATTGATAGTATCACTTAATACCACCAAACAGTCAAAATAAAGGATGATATCCTGGTTGATAATATTTAAAACCACTAAAGATACAGGAAAAACTAATAAGGCTGCACATTATCTCATCTTGTTCCTCAAGTTTACTAAAGTAGCCTCAAACTCTTATGCCAGCAAATGCTCAAATCAAACAAATCAACATAATATTATACAAATATATTTGGAAATATAAAATCTCAATATTCCTAGTCACTTTAGACAAAAACGAGACATCTGAGACCAGTCGATGAATTATTTGGGTTAAGGAAGGGCTTTTTGATAAGAACATATCCCTCCTAAACTTAATTACTTCTCCTAGTATAAACAAGTTCTGAACTAGCTGATTTAACAGAGTCAACAAAGCAAATGTTATCCCCTCTCCAGGTACCATATCTGCACCCTTAAGATAAACAAGCTGAAAAGATTTGCAAGAACACAACAAATAATTTTTGTTGTTATAACATTGTAGAGCATGTTATCCATTGAGAACTTTGCAAAAAGCTCATAGTGAACTACCAACTAATCTGACTCTACCAGCTTTCTGACATATGAGCCAAATAGAGATGGAATAAATAATCTTTATTTTCTTAGAAAATAAAATTAATTTTTAAAGAGACATGCATCAAATTTACTACTACAAAGGGAAAAACTGGTTTTTAAAAGTATTAACATAACCAAGTTATTTTGCATTTTAAAAAATATGAATATAAATATGAATTAATCATAATCCAGTCCAAAATAACATTCGATTGAAATGAAAACTGCAATTAAGTGTGCTGCACAGCAACTACTATAATCAAAACAGAACCCCAAAACTATATAAATAGTGGCATTCAAACAGCTATTCATATAATTTTCTGTACTAAAAACAGATTCCTGCCCAATTTGTTTATACTTCAAATTTAAGCAATTGACTTTTGCAAACTATGAAACTGTTTATTATATTATGATGATGTTTCTTGTCAAAATGATAAATAAGTTGCATTTATAGCTTCAAACAAAAATCCTGGATTGGAATATTTGGTTACTGATGTTATATAGTACAAAGTAAGCAGGGAGATGTCATACCTTTTTTGTTAAATGTCTTAATAGTCAAATGATAAAACCTCATATTCTCTGCTGGGTTAATATATTATTTGGTTCATGGTTCGCCTGTATTATATTGGATCAGATAACTATGGTTTGTTCAGTAAACCATGGCTGAAATAAAGGCACATTGCAACTGAAAACTTATTTTATTTTTGTCCAGAAAAGCTATTATACTTTATTGGATTGATATTCGCCCAGTGCTAAAAGCAGAAAAATGTGGTTGCCTCAGTTACGGCAGGTGTAATTTGCAGATACAGTGCAATTTGACTCAACTGTTGCTTAGCATGCTGAAAGCACAGGGGTAACAAACTGCCCCTGATTAAGTTACCTAGTTTGGGTAATGAAACATCTGCAAGAAAACAACCAAGTTCAGAGAGCACCAGAGGTTGTATTCAGCCAGTCCTGACCGGTTCGGGAGAACCAGTAACGATAATTTTGAATGGTTTTGAGAACTGGCAAATACCTCTGATTGTCCCCACTCCACCCTTCCAGGGGTCTCTACACACCCCTATTTGGCTGCCAGGACGCTTCAAGGAGGTTTTCTAGGCCAAAAATGGGCATGGGGAGTATGACGCCTCCCCTCCCCCCACATCCCTATTTGGCTGACAGGAGGCTTCAGGGTGGCTTTCTAGGCAAAAAACAGAGCATGGAGGGTGTGGCGGCCCATCCAATCACACGACCACATAGCCATGCCGACCAAGCCACACCCATAAAACCGGTAGTAAAAAAAGTTGAATCCCACCACTGGAGAATACCAAGGACCCGTCATTTCAACCCTGATCTACTAATATTCTCCTTTATTGATAGTCTCAGTATAAAGCCTTACCAGTCCTTTCCAAAGTGTTGGTCTTGGCATTATGTATAGAGATGTCCCTGCAGAAACCAGGGACCTGATTTCTCTTGCATACAAAAAAAAAAAAGTCATGAACAGCTATGCTCATAGACCCGAGGGAAGGAAGCAACAATGCAGGTGGAGCTGGATAGATCTCAGGCCCCGATTGCATTATCAACCATATTGTCAAAGAAGCGCCACAGCCTGTGACCACAGAAAAAAGTGGCTTAGAAAAATTTACTTTTAAAAAATGGAACTGTACAGATATAAGCTGCTGCCTCCACAGTAATTTATAAATGGAACAAATGCAACATCATAAGATTATGCCCTTTAAACCTGGTTGCGGGGCATTGTGACCTACAATTACAGGGAACTGTTGGTGAATCCTCAAAGATAAACAATAAATTCTAGAGAGAAATCACTACAGTAGAAATGACAATAGCAATATCACTTAGACTTATAAACTGCTTTACAGCCTTCTCTAAGCAGTTTACAGAGTCAACATATTGTCCTCAACAATCTGGATCCTTAAAACAACATTTGAACCCACCTCTCTCTCTCTCTCTCCTCTCTCTCTTCTCTCTCTCAGTCTCTCTCTTTCTCCTTCTCTCTCTCTCTCTCTCTTTCTTTCTCTCTACTTATCACGTATACTAAAATTTTAAATAATCTATTTTTAAATTTTGATTTATATCCTGGTTTTATAAGAATTTTATACAGCTCAAGACAATGTACATAATGTTCCCTCTTACACTGAATACATCCCTCTGGAGTAGACTGAGAATAAGACGGTCACACAGATGACTTTTACATCAAAGAGAAGATAGAATTTATACTCCTAATTTGTAGTCCAGCATCTTAATTGTTATATCAAGCCAGTTCTATTTCCCAGGAACTGGATCAGATTATTAAAGTGCATTTAATTCACAATGCAATTTATCCAATACTGTATACAGAATCCACATAAAATAATGGTGTGTGTGTGTGTGTGTGATTGAATTTTCTAGTTTATTATTTTTATTTATTTAACTCATGCTTTTAATATATTCTGACAAGTACTCAAGAAAGCTAATCAACTTTTTAAAAGCAGAATATAAAAGCTCAAAAATATATGTTACATTTAATATTAAAATTAATACTAAAATCAATTAGGAGTTAAAAGTTAAGACAAACTATTCAGAACTCAGGTACAAACTTGCATTCTGTAATTGGTGCTTTTTCTGGAAAGAGACATTTTCCACATGTCTGTTTCCAAAATGTTTTTCTTCCTATACAATTTTTACAAGCTTACCTTAGCTCCTAGTTTATACAGCTTATCCTATTCTTTAACTTTATTGCTACACATACATAAAATTCTAAATTGAGTAACTTCCTCCATTCCCAACTTCGCTGTAATTATGTTTTACACATATAGAGCAAATGTAAATTTAAAGTCCACATATTTTTCTTAGAAAAGCAAAAATATGTGGACTTTAAATTTACATTTTCTCTCATCTCTATATTCCTATAGACTTCAGTCCAATATACCTACAGGATACAGAAGAATTTCCAGATCCTTTTTACATCTTTACATAACAAGTTTGAATAGTCAAACCAACAAGCATCTCTCATTTGTGATGTTGTTTCCAATTCTTGCCATCTATCCATTAGTGTCAGTTAACAGGATAATTTTGTCCTCTCAGATTAATTCACAGAATTAATATCACCTCACTACAATCAACATTCAATGACAAGACTGTCCCTGTGAGTAGGCAAAATTTCTGAATCTCCAAATGTCCTCCCAAAACTCATGTCTGGTTCTTTCTTCCATTATCATGATACATAGAATGCCCACATACAATTATCATCAGCCTATGAATTCCTAGTTTCATCATTTTATCACCCACAATAATTTAGATGTTGATACAGGAGAATATTTGTAGGTCAGGGTTGAAATGAGGGTCCTTGATACTCTTTGAGCTTCGTTTTCTTGCAAACATTTCATTACCAAACTAGGTAATATAGCAAGTCGCACCGGTGATGTTACTCAGTTTGGAAAACGAATTGTCTACAAGACAAAACCAAGCTCAAGAATACCAACAAGCTTTCAATTTAGGTGTCACTCATTCACCTTTGCTAACATACATTTCAACCTTCGGGGACATCATAACCTAAAATATCTTTACTTCCCTATTTTACAAGATCAGACCACTGAATTACACACTTCCCCTTTTTCTCAATTTCATGAGCACATTACATATCTATTTTTTTTAATTTCCTTCACTTCACCTGTTAATTAATGCCTATTATTGTTTATTACTCTTCCATTCCAATAAATCTGAATGAGCTCAAATCTTTACTACAGCCACTAGGTCAGAAGTCAAACTAAAAATAAAACAAGAATAGAGATATTTCAAAACTAAAAAGAAAGAACATTAATAACCATTTGCCAAATCTGAATCCATCCAGCCACCTCATTGTTATCCCCTTCTTCTTTTGCCCTCAATTTTTCCCAGCATTAGGCTCTTCTCCAGTGAGTCCTTCCTTCTCATTTGGTGACCAAAGTATTTAAGTTTCATCTTCAGTATCTGGCCTTCTAAAGAGCAGTCAGGGTTGATCTCCTCTAGGACTGACCGGTTTGGTCACTTTGCAGTTCAAGAGACTGAACAAGAGTCTTCTCCAGCACCATAGTTCAAAAGCCTCAATTCTTTGATTCTCAGTCTTCCTTAATGTTCACAGCCATACATTGCAACTAGTAAAACCATAGCCTTGATTATACACACTTTTGTTGGCAGGGTGATGTCTCTGATTTTTAGTATGCTGTCTAGATTTTCCATAGCTTTTCTCCCCAAGAACAAGCTTAATTTCTTGGCTGCAGTTCCCATCTGCAGTTATCTTGGAGCCCAGGAAAATAAAATCTGTCACTATCTCCATTTCTTCCCCAACAATTTTCCAGGAATTGAGAGGGCTGGATGCCATGATCTTAGTTTTCTCAATGCACTCTCCTCCTTCACCCACATCAAGAGGCTCTTTAGTTCATCTTCACTTTCTGTCCTTAGAGTAGTATCATCCGCATATCTGAGGTTGTTGATATTTCTCCCTACAATCTTAATTCCAACTTGTGATTCATCTAGCCCCACCTTTCTCATGATGTGCTCTGCATATAAGTTAAATAAACAATTTAATAGGTATTGTTTGAAATAGAAATATTATTTTTGGCAAAATATTCATTTTTATTACAGTAATTCTTCCCAGAAATCTTAGGAAGAAAATGGAATTTTTCTTTTATTCTGTTTTGTTTTTAAACAATAAAATTTATTTTTTAAAAAAAGTTAAATAGGCAAGGCAACAGTATACAGCCTTGCTGAACACCTTTCTCAATTTTGAACCAATTTGCACTTCATCAGTTCTTTCGTCTTTTGGATGATTAGTGAGGCAGGACCTTACACAGTGATTCCGTGTCCAGTTCTCACTGTTGCTTTTTGACTCACATATAGGTTTCTCAAGAGACAAATAAGATGGTCTAGTTCTCCCATCTCTTTAAGAACTTGCCATAATTTGTTGTGCTCCACACAATCAAAGGCTTTAGCATAGTCAATGAAGCAGAAGTAGATGTTTTTCTGGAACTACCTAGCTTTCTCCATGATTCAGCGTATGTTGACAATTTGATCTCTCTGCCTCTGCCTCTTCAAAATCCTCCCTGTATTTCTGGAAGTCCACATACTGCTTGTAGAATTTTTAGCATAACTGTTAGCATGTGAAATGAGTGCGATGGAATTGAAATTGAACCAACGGAACTGAACTGAACTGAATTTTGGAATTGTAACAAGACACTTTGCTCCTTCAGTCTCTCTAGAAACTTTACATACAATCCTAGTTATCTAATATCTAATCATCTAATATAACTGAACTGAACTTTGGAACTATAAAAAGATACTTTGCTCCTTCAGTCTCTCTAGACATTTTGCATACAATCCTAGTTATTTACTATCTAGTCATGCAAGGGAACTCAAGGTGACTCACAAATATCATAAAATACAATAAATACAAGATAAAAACACTAAGCAATCAACTAAACATTCAAAAAGACCAAACATTTGGGGGCGTGGCCTGACCATCAGTGATACCAGAGGCTTCTCTCTGCTGGTGCGGAAAAAATCTCTGGAATTCTGCCATTTTCGGGGGCTCAGAATTGAGCCTAACTTCGACCTGGAGGATTGAAGGAAAGAGGAAGAACCCGGGAGCAGGGGGGACTTGCCATTTCCCCTCTGGATCGTACGGTCTTCATCCTGTA
>JANHGC010001210.1:13075-24661 GCA_027560395.1 Boaedon fuliginosus
TAGCTTTCTCCATGATCCAGCGTATGTTGGCAATTTGATCTCTAGTTCCTCTGCCTCTTCGAAATCCTGCCTGTACTCCTGGAAGTTCTTGGTTCATATACTGCTGAAACCTGGTTTATAGTCTTAGTAGTTTTTAAATACTTAAATTTAATTGTTAATTAATTAACAAGTATTTTTTTTTACTTTTTAGTAGTTAAAAAGATTAAAACCAGTATGCAGGTATTATCAACTTATAACCACAATTGAGACCAAAGCTTCTATCGGTAAGCAATGCTGTAATTAATTGGGACCATTTTTACCACAGTTTTAAGTGAATAAGGCCTTTCACCTTGATTTTGCCTGTCAGAAGCCCCCTGGGAAGGTTAGAAAGGACAATCATGTGACACACACACCCCAGGATGATGCAACTATATAAATACATTCTCGTTGCCAAGAATCTGAATTTTGATTACATGATTCTGGAGACATTACATTGATTGTCAATATAGAATGAGGAAGCTTTTCCCCTCCATAAGAGATTTGTAACAGCACTGAGAAGTTTTCAGAACTCCTGTGTGTTAGTCTCGTCTAGCCGCGAATAGAGACTCCACACCAGGTAACAGTGAGAAGTATTTATTCTATACAGCGTGCGAACGGAACTCCAAAACAATAACAAAAACGTTGTCAGAGCAGGACTGAGCTTGCGCTTAATTTATCAGACATCAGGAACACGTCATCCTGGTTAGTACGCTCTGAGCCAATCCATGTTCTGACACTGTGAAAATATGGAAGATATGCCACTTACTCAAATACATTATGTCCTAAAATCTTAAAAATGAATATTGCAAAGGGATGATTCTTTATCCCTTCATTTTTAACAAGGTTTGATTGATAAATCAGCAATGTTTCTATATATTGTATCATGAAATAGTTACTCATTAGTGTATTTTTTCATTCCTATCCATGGCCTATAACTTCTCAAAACATCATGGATTTCTTTTAAAAATTACCACTACAATTCCATAACAAATATGCTTTTTATACTTCTGTTTCAGTTATTTAAATCATATTGTATGTTTTGAATGCTGTACAAAATAGGCTGTAAAATTATAGAAAACAGGTCCTTTTCATGTTGAATAAGCTCATTCAACAAGAGGAGAGAATGTTATTACTTTGAACAATGTATGAATAAAAACTACATAAATCCTACCAAAATGGCTCAAGATATTTTATTTCTTTTGAAAGTCTGAATATTAATTACTCTGCAAATATACTGATTAGAATTTGTAAAAGACTGTTGTTCAAAAGAAATTCATTGTTGGATTCCTTCTCCTATTCTTATTATATGAAATATTTTTCATAAATAATACACTTTTCCAGACCACAGCATATTCAGTCTAAAATGCTAATAAGTGTATATAGCACCAAACAAACAAAGAAAAATACAATTGAAATGAAAATTGCAAGGTTGACTCAGCCTTCCATCCTTTCTAAGTGTTTCTCAAACTCTGTTCACCGCCCTTTTAGAAAAAATTGAATGCTTAACGCCCCCCTGCCAAGTCCCACCCCCAGGGTGGGGGGGGGGTGAGCTGCCCAAGCCCTGCACCTGGAATACCACACCCCTTGCCTAGGGCACTGCTGGGGGGTTGGGCCAGCCCTGAGTAGTGGTGAGAACGTAGAGGACAGTAATATACACCACGCCAGCACCGGTCTGACCCATGCATCACTAACAACTGTGCGGGTACTCTCAGTGAGAAGTCCCTCCCCTCCCTTGGCTCATTGCACAGAAGCAGCATGGGAGCTGGCTGAATCCTCTGCTGCCCACCCATTGGTTCCTGGTGCCCCCTAATTCCACATGGAGCTTCCAACGCCCCCTTAGACTGCACCAACGCCCACTAGGGGGCAGTACCACCCACTTTGAGAACCACTGCTTTCTAAGGTCGGTGAAATGAGGACCCAGATTGTTGGGGGCAATAAGCTGACTCTGTAACTGCATGGGGAGTGTTTTAAATCTCTGATAAGCAGTGTATAAAAACTGAGTGCTGTTGCTATCCATGTTGTAAGTCGCCCAGAGTCCTTTGGGAGTTGGGCAGCATAAAAATGTAATACATCATAATAATACTTAACATAATAAAAGTATGACATGCAAAATAAGAAAATATAAGCACTTCTAAAAACTAAATAATTGTCAAAAAAACCCCATCTTTAATAAGCACACACACAAAAAACCACCACCAAGCAATTTCTCTGATGTGATCATTTCATAGTCAGAGTACTATTCATGACTATCTTGAAGGAGTGAAGCAAGTGAATCACATGTATCATGACACTGAACAAATGATCTGAATTACACAATCTGCTTCATTTGTACCATGACATTTTGATACCATTATAGCTTCTAAAGACGGCCGTGTCATCAGTGCAAAGGCCTTCTCTTGAGCAGCAATCTGTGTCATTTGGCAGAATCTTTACGTGATCATCATGGGAATTTCAGGCGCTTTTTACATAGGGATAGGCACATGAGCCAGAAGTCACAATGACTTTACATTCCTCATGATCTCGTTGTACAAATAATACAAATTATTTAAGTTGTATCGGTAATGTCGTGATGCAACTAATGCAAATTATTTGTATCATTTTCGCAGTGTGATTATGACACAAATTACCGTACATCACTTGATCATCTTACCTTCCCTGTGGACTCTGGTGTTCAGGTATCGAACATAGCTTCTATTTGATGCTAACTGCCATCTTAATATGCATTGGAAATTAAACAACCTCCATTTCATCCTTCGCAGTTTTAACACTTAAAACAGTGAAGGCTAAAATATGTGTGTTAAATGTGTGTTAAATAACTGAAGAATTCCTCTCAGTCTGAAAGCAATAATCTCACTATCCTAATTTAGGCTGACTGAAATTATTATACAGGGCCAAAGACCACTACATAATTAATAGATTGCAATAATCGAGACAAAGGATGTTTAAATATCAGCAGATATGCCCAAATAAGCTCACAATTGGTGGTATTAGCTAAAGCTGATAAAAGTGCCCAAACCACAATTTCCTATGGCACCTGCAGCTCCAAAGTGATTCCTTAATAGGACTGCTTCCTCCTATTTTGTGTAGTTGAACAATCTGCCATCTAGAATATCAAGACACTAGATAACAAATGTTTTGACATTATATGAAGAATATAATTAATGACTGAATCATTAATTATTACATCATTATAACTATATTGTCTTATTTTTAAATCCAGATTCTCACCTGATGTGATAAGATTTATTGATGCTTAAGGGTACAATCCTATACACTTCAACTGAAAAGTATTTTCTGAGTATGAATACACAAAGTTAGAATCAAGCTATATGTAAAACAATAACTAAATCTATACACATCTTGCTAAACCAAAACTTAAGAAACCATTAGTGTGAGGTATGAAAACAATCATAATTAATTTAAAATATAGTAATCTCCAGATATGTTGAAAACTAATCAATTTCCAAAATGGCATGGTCTAGTAGGGCAAAATGGTCTAGTATTCTGGTGAAATCCATTAAAATGTAATTGTGTAAACACATATATGCATTTATTTTAGAACTAAAGGTATCACACTTCAAATCTTAGTTCATAAATACATACAATACTTTCTGAATTAATATAATGCTGGATTTAACTATAGCTGATAAAGATAGCACATTTTAAAGGGCCTTCCAAATACGTTTTTCATTTTTCAGTTAAATTGGTCATATACCAATTAGCTACTATGATTTTGTATATAATGAAACTTCCGCTGATGAAAATCATCCTATTTTCTGGAGGAAAACTTTATTGCAGTACTTTTTTGTTCTTTCTTTTGAACTTTCCCCTTCCTGTGTCCTTTTGAGAGGCTCTTCTTTTAAATGACAATAGCAGTACAATGTTGTCATTACACAATATTATGTGTTTTTGTCCATTTGTTCTGAATGCTACCCAGTTTTCAATTACTCAGCAAAATTATTTCACAAAAGTCTTGTTTAGGTGCATTCTTCACATATTTTTGCTTTAATAGCTGTTTTTATTGCAAAAGGTAACTAATGGGTGGTAAGACTTACAATATAATGAATCTGCTCTGTCTCCCCTATCCTAAAATCAGATGTAATGTAAATAAATAAATAAATAATGTAAACAAATAAATAATGTAAATAAATACGGATGCTTAAATTTTCTAGGTGAATTATCCAACTTTTAATCCTTAGAACTCAAAAATATATAGCATTCACATATTGCTTCATGTACATAGTAAGGAAGTAACATAAGCCTTGCTTCATTGTTTAAAGGCTTTCAACTTACAAAGTATTCCTGAAATAGTCACTCATCTTTATTATATTTCTCTATAGAGCTTAGTTGTAACTAAACCGAGGCAAAAAGTTTATGAGTATTAAATACAGAACTATTTTTAAATGTTATTATATTTTTAATAGCCAGTTATTGACAATTTGAATGGATGGATGGCGCAAAGGGAAATTATAGTAAAATAAATTTTAATTTTTAAAAAGGAAAAAATATATACTAGTCTATTTTTAATCACAGTATACTCTTTGAATTATAGTTTTTCAGATACTTACATATGTGCAACTAAAGATTTCAAGACAAGATTTGCTTTTTCATAGGAGGGATACTCTCTCCTATGTCTGATTCATAAATTGAGGCTAATTTTAAGCAATTTGGTTCAAAGCAGAAATAATAGTATCTTAGTCTACTGAAATTAATTGGATTGGACTGAGTTATTACCAATCTTATTTGAAGAAAGTTTTCATAGAATACAAAATGATTTACTATTTCAGCATCAAGTACTGAAATGTCCTTTAGTCCTTCAGGAGATTTTTTTTAACTATTATTCCTTATCAACTAATGGTGCTTGTGAAAGAGAGAGTACCACCCTCTCCCCCAAAAAGATCAAGACAATATTATGGATTGCATACAAGTACTTATTGTCACAACTCTTTAAAGCTGGATGATTTTGAAGAGATAAGTACAACTTTGTTCTGTGCATCAGACCCAATAAATTATAACCACCAATCAGATTATACCAACATTTGTCCAGTTTTAAGCTGACCATGACTTGTTTTTTTATAATGGGTTTTTCACAATTCATAATGCCCAGACCAATGGGCAAACCCCAAAGTAAACTACTGCAAAAGCATCCGATATAACCAAAGCGACCCTCCTCCTCGTCGTTAGCTAATTAAAGCTACCTTGTCTATCCCTCCGAGGGGAGACAACCACCTCGAAATTGAGTTTCTCGAAGGTCAACCTGCTTTTGGTCCCTTGCCCGCTGCTGTCAAGAAAGGCGAGAGACCCTGTGCAAGTTGCAAGGAAGTCCAGCGGCGAACCGTAGGAAGATGAACCATTGGAGAACCCTCATCGTCCATGCGCGGCTAAAGCCCTAAACACACTCGAAACAAAACACCGAAGTCTTTTAAACTCCTGCCGACTGGCATCAGGAGAGGAGCCCCCAGAGCCGACCAAGAGCCTCCCACGGAAGCTTAAATTTCGGACCTAGAGGCAACAGATCCGAATCGTTTCGGTGTCACCGGCTTCCATCAGAGGTGCCTTCGTTTCCACAAGATCCATATATCACAAACGACCTAAGACCGAACTCGTAGGAAATCCAGCTGAATGAAGTCCCTTCCCCTTCTTCCTGCAGCTCCATATTTTTTTTTAAATGAGAGACGCGTCTGCCTTCCGCATGCAACACAACCCCGCCACCGCGAGGCACAAAGATCAGGTTGATCAGTCAGATCATATCCAGAGAGTCCCTGCAAACAAGGCAGACGCGGGCGAGGTGAAGTGATAATTAAAGCACCAAGAAAGCCTGACAAAGGCGCGGGGAGGGGGTGGGACCCCCTCCTGGACAAATCAAATACTAATCAAAAGCAAGGAGACGAGCGGGTGGCCGAGGGAGTTTCCAAGCCCCTGCCGCGTACATTGTCTCAGATTCAGCTGCTGACGGTGGGCAAGGCGAATTAAAACCGTCTGCCGCCCAGGAGACGGCAGTCCGAGCTTTGACCGGGGAATTAAGCTCCCCGGCTGTCTCCTCGGACTGGGTCAAAGAACCCACACCATCCCTTGTTTCTCATTTCGGGAACAGAACCAAAAAAAGGGGGGCACCGGGAAAGTGTCAGAGGCAGACGTGGCAACCGGGGGGGTGGGGTGGGGGGGTGGCTTCCACAAAACAGCGCTACCTCAGGAAGACCAAAAAGGGGTCTCCCTTTCTTGCGCTCTCCTCCGCCCACCTTTCAGGGGTGAGCCTGGCCGGGGACTCTGGTTCCGCTATTTGGCGGAGTGGACTGACTCGCTCCATACCAGAGTCCACCCGAGGCGAAGCGGCGTCAGCGGCCGGGCTTCGGCAGCCTACGAAGCAAGGAATGCCCTCTGCGGCCCCGGGTCTAAGGGAAAGCCCTGGCTCTCCGCTTCCTCGCTGAAAGCTGCCATTCGGGGCCCGCGCGCTCCTCGGCCAAATCGCGGCGCCCAGCAGGGGAGGAAACACCGCCCCCCCCCACCGTCAGTCGCCCTCTCCCCTCAGGAGGCGCGAAGCAAGTGACCGCCCGGAGCGCGGGCTCCCCAAGAGCCGACTCCGCTGCCCCGGTCCTTGCGGTTCCCGCTTGCTCCGTAGGGATCCTTCCCGGGACTGGTTTTTCCCTCTTAGCCAGACATTGTGGAACCGCTTTCTTCAATCTTCCCCACCCTCCCCTCCCCTTTTTTCTGTGTCTTAAATCTTTTCCCAGCTGTGTGTGTGTGTGTGTTGCCTTTAGGATAAGTCACCGGGTTTTCCCGCCCATCTGCTTGGCATAGGAAGCGAAGACTTCTGGAGCAATGCGAGGCCTGGGATTTCCCTGTGAAAAACTCGGCTGTCACCGTGAACTCGCTTACCTTTTTGTTGTTACCTTCTCCAGATCCTGTTTGAACATTCAAAAAAAAAAAAAAAAAGCTCCACATGGGCTTTATCAGATTTTTTTTTTTTTAGGTTTTATGAGCAAGGAAAAAAAAAAAGGCGCATTACTCATCTGTGACATAGGTTGCCTTCTTAGGTTTCTTTCCAGGCTACGATTACAATTTTATAACCCCCAGGCGGCCATTATTTGTTTGCTGATACTGTTATGTAAATGTCTTAGGGACTCTTCTGGATTTTGCCTGTTCCGTGTAGAGTAAGGATGAATGTGCAGATTTTTTTTTTTAAAGTGTGTTCTTCGCTTTATGAATCATTCCGTTTTATTTAATGGATTTTGTAGGACGGGTGGGAAACGAAAGGGTTAGCTCTCCTTCCTTGAAATGGATTGGCCTGGCCTGGCTTCCTTGTTAGATTGATTTCTTTAAAAAAAAAAAATAGCAACATTTTCACTTGGGGCAATACCTTTTATGGATTTATTACACCGATATCCTGTTTTATGGGAACGCACAGGAATTCCCCATCCCGTCCCTATTAATGTCTCTGTAAAAAGATGAGGAAGGAGCTTTGATCACTTCTTTGTGGCCACCATTGCGACTTATTTATTTATTTATTTTATTTCATTTTATTAGATTTATACCCCGCCTTTCTTCCCCCAACCGATCCCTATCCTTCAGATCCTTATCTTTTCTTTACTGGAGTATGAGTAATGCTCCCCTCTCTGGCTTTATCCTCACAACCCCCTTGCGAGGCAGGGAGAAATCGAGAAAGAAAAACTTCCGACTTGAGGAGAAATTTAAACTTTCGTCCTCCTTCCCTTGTTCTAATGCTGATGTTTGCTATCCGACCAGATGTTGGTGGAGAAGAAAAAGACCATACAGCTTGATTTATCTGTTTATGTACCTGTATTGCAATGTTCTACGTAGCATCTCCATGGAATATTTGTGAGGTCGGTTGGCATGGCAACATTTCTTTCTGGATACAGGAAGTCAGAAATAAGTCAAGATGGCGGCCGTGACTAGGTCCTCAATTTTTTTTTAAAAAAAACTTGGGCACAGATAACTCTATGTGCTGCCTTGGCCTTCTCAGATATTGAATCAGGATGGGGAGGATATTGGTTTCTAAATATATTTCCAACCTTCCCTCCATCCTTCCTCCCAAATGTCCAAGGGATTATCTTCCACGAAGCTCTGCTGAGAAAGAGGAAACGGCCACCATTGCCCACTGAATTTCGCCAAAAGCTAGTTGTGAATTTCAGTCCAGCTTTCTATAGTTTGGCTTTCCCAATGCCGCCCTTCCTGCACCATCTTGCCAAATCAACAAGCACAGTTTATGTTTCACAGGGCAAGTTTAATAAAAGCAAATGGTTGCCGAGATCAGAATGGGATTCGTTTAATACAGTGCATCATGTATTGAAACCTTCCCCCCCCACACACACACACCGTGAATGGGTTAAACGAGAACAAACTAACTCTCCTAATCAGCCAAGCTATTGGGAAGCTTTCAGAGCAGAACCCAAAGGTGTGGGTAACCAGGTCAAAACAAGTCAAGATAATAATAATAATAATAATTTATTAGATTTATACCCTGCCTCTCTTCACCCAAAAGGGGAACTCGAGGCGGCCAGATGATAGCAATAGCAAGACTTATATACCGCTTCACAGGGCTCTTACAGCCCTCTCTAAGCGGTTTACAGAGTCAGTCTATTTCCCGCAACAATCTGGGTCCTCATTTTACCCACCTCAGAAGGATGAAAGGCTGAGTCAACCTTGAGCCTGGTGGGATTCGAACTGCCAAATTGTAGGCAGCAGGCAGTCGGCAGAAGTAGCCTGCGGTACTACACTCTAACCACTGCTCCACCACAGCTCTTACCTGCAACGTGATCAAAGTTAAGTCTTCGTTACAGATCTGGATCAGCATAAGAAGGGTGAAATACGAACAATCAGTACTTTTAAAAAATAAAACAAATATAAACACACAAGCTTAAAAAAGATTAAAAGCACACACACACACACACACACACACACAAATCTAAAATCCAAAACAAAAAACTTATGATTAAAGCCCCACCCTTTGACATGTGTGTGGTGACATTTGGATTTGATCAAATAGTTGTGGTCAATGTTTGACTGGTTTTTTTTTTTTTTTTAGAAAAAAGCCCAGCCCAGCCCACTTTCCTAGTAGAGCTAAATGTTTCGGTCCAGCTCTCCAGAAGATTTGGGGGCGGGGAATTTTAAGGATGGAAGCATTTCATCTCAAATAAACCTTATATTTCCATTTCCCCCACCCCACCCCCAATGGATAGACTTAGAAATCAGGCCGTTTCAAATCAGCCATTTCAACCAGCACATTCAATGATGCAATTTGCCGAACTACAGAGGGGATATAGCCCCACCCCCCAAATGGGATGATGGGGATACCCGTGGCTTAGTGCAGTGTTTCTTAACCTTGGTAACTTTAAGAAGTGTGAATTTCCAATTCCCCAGCTGGCTGGGGAATCCTGGGAGTTGAAGTCCCACAGGTTTTAAAGTTGACAAGGTTGAGAAACGCTGGCTTAGCGCATTGATAGAATCCAAGCAAACATGGTTCAGACAACAAGCTGTGGTTAAGCAAACCATCTTTCAGAGTCTGTAGAGATTCTCGGTCATCCAGATCATGGTTGTCCCAAAGGTACTTTTTTTTTCAGGAGGCAGCTGGACTTTTTTGTTTTTTTCTACTGAAGTCATTTCGCTTCTCATCCAAGAAGCTTCTTTAATTCTGACAGGATTCCATTCTCCCCTATCCTGTCAGAGCTGAAGAAGCTTCTTGGATGAGAAGCAAAACGGCTTCAAAATGAAAAAATAAGAAAGTACAGTTGCCTCCTGAAAAAAAAAGCACCTTTGGGACATCTCTCAGAGTGATACAGGCACTGATCCGTTTCCTTTCAAAAGAGGGCACCACAAGAATAAGCTTGTGACCAGTTTTAGCCATTTAATTATTTTTTAGTAGTAGCTCCAGGGAAGAGGGATGAAAGCCGCCAGTGAATATAGTTTTTTTTTTAAAAAAAAAACCTTTTTTCTCCAAACAGAGCTGGTGAAAAGGGGGGAGTGGGTTGAATCATCCACTTATAGGAGATGCCGTTCCAATAACACAGCTTATTTATTTTGCAAACTAAGAATTTTTGTACAACGAAAAAAAAAATACAATGAATCATTTCCACGAAACAATAATAAAAAACAGCTGCGCTCAGATATATTGCTGGAGGACTCCGTTTCTTTTCCTTCCCCTAATTTCTCCAGAAAGTGTTGGAGATACAAATGATCTGAGGCACTTCTTTCCTTTACAGAAAGGAAAAAGAAATCGAAGTTTCAGTGAAACCATCAGCTTGCAATTTCCAGCTTGTGCCTGTGAGGGGTCAGTTTTTTTTCTGACTCACCTCTATAATTATAGGCTTGACCTGTCATTAACTTCCCAATGTGGGGCTTCCCTCACAGGAGGGTCTTGATTTTGTATAGGCATAAACCAGATTGAGATGTCAAGTTAACAACAAGTTAAATGTAATAAATGTAATAATAAATAAACAAATAAACCTTCGTCAAATTATCTTATCATTCTAAATAACGGATCTGTTTGGATAATCTCCTTCATGCCAGTGCTTTACATTGAAAAATTCAGTGATCAAAATCATTGACCTGGATTGGATTTTGCCATCTCCAGGCACTGTTTTGAGAAGGAAGGACAGGATTTCCTTATAATTGGGTGTGTGTGTGTGTGTTAATATCTCACTATATGACAATATTGTAAGAATGGGGATTATGGAGAACCAAGGTGGGTACTATTGAAGATGCTTGAGAAGTTGGAAGAGCCAAGTTCTAGGTTCCCCTTCAGCCATGGAGGCTCCCTTGGGAATGGTGGGCCAGTTTTCCCCATAATGATCTAGTGGTGAAAATGTTGGGCTCGTATCAGGGAGATCCAGGTTCTAGGTTCCCCTTCAGCCATGGAAGGTCGTTTGGGGAATGTGCGCCAGTTCTTCTTTCTCAACCTGGTCTAGTGGTGAAAGAGTTGGATTGGCACCAGGGAGTCCCAGGTTCTAGGTTTCCCTTCAGCAACGGATGCTCCCTTGGGAACTGTGGGCCAATTCTTCCCTCTCAGCATGGTCTAATGGTGAAAATGTTGTCCGGGCACCAGGGATACACAGGTTCTAAATTCCCCTTCAGCCACATACTATGCCTGGGGATCTCTGGGTCAGTTCCTCTCTCTCAACCTGGTCTAGTAGTAGAAGTGTTGGGATGGCACCAGGGAGAGCCAGGTTCTAGGTTCTTCTTCTGCCACAGAAACCCTTGAGAGAACTTGGGGGGTCTCTCTCTTACAGTCAGGACCCAGTGGGCTGTAAAAAGGGAAGGTATTGAAGTAACCGTTAGAAAACACTGGTTCTAATCGTCCCTGAGACATATGCTGGGTGGGGAATTCTGGGAGTCCCTGTATACAACTTAAAAGTTGCCAAGGTTGAGAACAATTATTCTAGACTAGAGGCATCCAGATCAACCAGGTTGTACCAATATTGCAGTACCCAGGACAGGCTTTCTTTCCTAAAAATTCCACAGCTGGATGAAGATACTGATTTATTTATTTATTTATTTATATTCGTATTTATACCCCGCCTCTCTTCACCCAAGGGGAACTCGAGGCGGCTAACA
>JANHGC010001210.1:53472-74565 GCA_027560395.1 Boaedon fuliginosus
GAAGGAAGGAAGGAAGGAAGGAAGGAAGGAAGGAAGGAAGAAAGAAAGAAAGAAAGAAAGAAAGAAAGAAAGAAAAAAAGAAAGAAAGAAAGAAAGAAAGAAAGAAAGAAAGAGAGAGAGAGAGAGAAAAAAAAAATATTGGGAACACAAGTAAGACACCATACAACAAGGTTATACTAAAAGAATAAAGATTTTTATTAAGCATTGTAAGTTGCATTCAATAGCCTTCAAATACACCACACCACAATCCATCTACAACCAATCAAACCCAACAGTAGTTCATTCTTGCACAATCCATGAGTTGGGGCAGAACTCCCTTCAACTTACATTAAGATACCTACTTAGCTCTTGCGGGCAGGGAATGGGGAATTACACCTCATTTCTGATCACTAATGTGTGATGAAGAGCATCAGGAGAATTATATGAAAACGAATATAAAGAAATGATTCTGATTCTGAAGTACATTAAGTTTGGAAACACTAACAAAAACATCAAAATGATACAGGTATATTTGCTTATACTAAATTCTTGATGGGAAAGTTCTCAAGAACAAGCCATTTGTTTCCTGCTACAGAAGGGGGGTATTTCTTGAAGATCAAAGCTTTTTTTGTGTTTTTCCACAGAATTTCATATTTGCTAATATGAAGGCATAAAACAGCAACAGAGAACAATAATGCATACAGCAATGAGTACACCAGGGTAACGTTGATATTCAAAACGGCTAGATAATTTTTTTTTGTTTTAGAATAAATGCAACAGAGGTCAATAATCACAAAATTTTAAGGTTAGAGCAAGATCAGTCAATGACTAAACATAGTTAACATCTTTTATAGGACTATTACTGATTATTAGCTTTTTTTTTGTTTTGCAAATGGGCACAGTACTTGTAAGAATGGAAGAAAGAGGACAAGAACATGCATAATATTAACTACACACTTTAAAATTATGAACCATGCAGAAGTTTAGCTCAAATAGTAGTACTAATGGTCTACGTCTGATTCAAAAACCACATAGTTCATTGATCACGGATGCATGGTATTAGTCACAAAAAGTATCAGAACACATTGTGTTTCTTTTGAAAAGGTCATTTGCATCTTCTATGATTTTCAAGTTAAATCCATTTTAACTTGCTTGTAAAGTATTATGATGTATATTTAAAATCAGCAGAACTCCAATATTACTCTATAATTTTTTTTATTTTGATAGTTTGCACATTTTAAACATAAAAAGAAACCACATCAACGGTGATGAAATTTAAGAAAAGAAAGAACTGTGGTTGTGCCTTCCCCCCCATAATCATGAAATCAAAGCCTTAAGGAAAGCTTTGTGACATAGTAATGCAAAATCAAATATAATGGCATACATATGGTGCCAAGTACTAAAAATTATATTTTAAGCTATATATACTGAAAGACTGCCAAAATTTGTTTTTCTTTTCCTTTTTAATATATTTCAAGAAACAAAAACTACAAGCTTTTGTCATAACCAGTTTAAACTTTGTGTGTATACATCATTTTAAGTGCGGGAGTCAAATGCTCTTCATTCTCTTTCATTTTTATTGTATTGTAGCATTTTGACTACAACTGGTTAAAACTAAAAATGTGTTCTTTAAATCTCTGACATCCAAGAGGGATCCGAATTTCCAAGTCCTCATTTTTCTCTTACGGAAAGGAAAAAATGTACGTAACTGTAGGCTCTCTTTCTTTCCAGATATTCCTAATCCTGACCCTTCCAACATCCTTCACCCTCTATAAAAAATAAGTTTACTCTTCTTTTTTTAAGACAGTAGCCTCAAGAGCATCATCTTTATGGCAAACACTGTCTGCATTTAGTGCATTTAAGTGAGGATTTGTATTGCACATTTTAGAGTCATTACTCAAGGCACTTTCAGACTGGTTGGAAGCCCTGACATCTGCTGTACTCCCATTCATATGGGAAGCTGGTTTCTCCTCATTCATTATGCCATTTTCAGCCAGGGATCCTTCTGAAGACACAATAGAGGACTTGCCTTCCTCTGATTTTGATTTAAGTTCTTTGGCCACTTCCTCTGCCGAAGTAGCATAAGGAGGTTTGCCCTGTTTTTTAAACATAAAAATAAAATAATAATAATAAAAAAGAAATAATGAAATTAGTTAGCAACATAAATGAAAGAGTTACCAACTTAGTAAAATTACTGAAATTCTGCATTTCTTGGGATTTTTGTTACACAGAATATGATGCCTGTGATACTAAGAGCATTTTTCAGTCTGGGAAATTTGAACTATTTGAAATCCACATCATCAAGGGTATTAACTGGCTTAATATCTAATAATAAAATATCACTTTTGTAAAACAAAGTTCTTTAAGCAATTACTATATATTATAGTATATTATATACTATACATAGTCGTGGTTTATCTAACTGCTTTTATGGAAATAGTATACTAAGCCGGACATTGATCATACTCAACAATTCGGCAATTTTTTATTCTTTAACAAAAACCACAAGGAAAATGAATTTGTTAACTCTCCATTTAGCCTTATGCACCTAAAACACAATTGTGTTTTCTAAAACACAATCCCAATGCAACATTAACCTATGTACAATAACAAAAAGAGCTGATCCCTGATTTTGTTTCCATTACCTGTATAACTCCCTGGTTTTTATAAGCTCTCCCATAATATCTTCCTCCTCGGCCAAATGTTCTTATCACTGGTGTGGAAATAACTCCTCTAGGACGTCTTTATAGAATCAGAAAAAGGTAAACATGTTTAATTTCATAAATTTATCGGGAAATGCAGCAGAGTTCAATTTCCCATGCATAACCAAAAAGGCAGTTGTTCTTATTTTCAGAAAGCAACTAAAGCAATATTTTAATTGATTGAATTCTAGCTTTGCAATATTTCTTCTCCTTACATTGTGTATTTCCCACTTATCAGCTAATTAACCTAGCAAGAAAAAAGTTTTTGTTTATTTGAATAATTATTGGTAATATGTTTTATACTGGAATAAAATTATCCTCATTGCTAGAACATGTTCTTAAGCAAGCTTTAACAGTAAGCTTAGAGTTGAAGAAACTTCTTATGAATAGATTCAATTGTATTTCTGTAATGATTCTTAATTGCCATTCTATTTTACAATCTCATCCTAGTGTTGCTATATTTTTCCAACTGCAGTAGGGTTAATTTTCTAATTATTGTAGCATTAATTTCCTAATTATAATGCAATATACTTTTAGTTATTTATTGGATTAACATTGCTGCACATCTCAAATATGTAATTGGCCAATGAATAATAATAAAACTACAGACAAGTATCACATTAAAAACACATAGCAGGAAAGGTTTTTTTAAAAAAGATCATACAATTAACACAATCAGGAAATGGCAATGTCACCCACTCAGGGCCCCAGGCTTGAGATAGAACCTGGTTTCCAAGGCCTTGCAGAAAGCCATTAAGGTCAGGATAATTCCTCTCTGGAGGAATGACATTCCAGAGGGCAGGTGCTACAGCAGAGACACTCCTGTAAGTTTCCTGGCTCCAAGCCATGAAAGTCTTTGAAAGTGAATAACGGCACCTGGAATTGCACTAAGAAACATTCCAGTAGTCTATGTACTTTTTGGTGTCCTATGTACAATAGTCCAATGTAATGAGACATTGCAGGGCATAAAGCAAGAAGTATCAACTTCCAATCCCAGACCCTAACCCCATCTCCCGTATACCTTCTTTGAGGTAGTGGCTTTTTTGATGCCAACCACTATCTTTTGGGACTACCATACTTGATATCCATGTCTAGCCTGGTAAGCTGCGAGAGACAAAGCTCACCCTACCTGTGCTGCCTTTGTTACAATTAAAAAGTCAAAATCCAAAAGTTACAATAATGTCACTTCCTAGCCATGTCACATAACAGTCATGATTAATGTTCTCTAGAGAATCCAATGTGATGATAGCCTACTATAGATGAAGAAGTGTCTGCCTAAATATTATGAATCACAATTCTAAATAAAAAAGTGTCCTCATGAAACTAGCTTGAAATATGCATGTTGGATTATACTGAATGTGATATACTCTTCAGAAAAAAAAAGCCTACCACAAATTCCTGGCCACATGCATTAATCTATAGAAGCAGAAAGATTCCTGAGTATTTATTTATTTATTTGATTTATACCAGCTTCTTGGAGATTCCAACATTAAACAGAATTTCTAAGAACATAGGATGTCACGTTCTTTGCCCAGCTTCTGTGCTTATTTTCCAAAAAGAATTCCTTTTCTATATCCAGAACGGATGTAATCTACTCTGTATGTGACAAGAAGCCAGCCCTCGCCCACAGGGGTGTGGACTGAGAATCTGCATTCTCTAGAATGAGTCTGGGTTGGGTTCTACATTCACAATGAATGTATAGATCGGTTTGCAACTTCTCATTACTTAGCATGAAATATTTTTAAATTTCTGTCTAAATTAGATTGCCCTTTGTCTTTAAATATTTGTATATAACAATATTTCTTAAAATATTAAAAATAAAAAAAATGAGTTTCCAATAAATTCAATCAGCAATGTGGCCTTCTATGTTGAGAAATGGTTCACATTTATGCCAATTTCATTGTCCCATGAAGGAGGTTCTCAAATAAAACCAATAATATTTTCACAGCAATAAACAACACACTTTGCAAACTGCCCAAATTTATACAAGTGGAATGGGCGGTATAAAAATTTTATAAATAAAATTAACCAGTCTTTACATTTACATTTTAACAAAATAAACAGCTGAGCCAATACACTCTGAACTAGACAATCACTACTGCTGTGGATTAAGTCAAAATCCAGCAGGCATCTCTTTTAATTAATCCAAACATAATTGCAAAGTTGGTATTTGCTTACCCTCTTGGCCCTCCAACGGAAACCACCTGCAGAGGAAATGGCCCCCTGCTTCCTCCTCGACCACGCCTACTTCCAGCCCAGTGGCCCACCACAGTGCCAGCTATTTCAAGCTTCCCTCCCTGAGAAGGAATGGGTTGGACACCTAAACCAAGATTTAAAAATGTGTTATTCTGCAATAGGAATTTAAATGGAGGAATATTATTATCTCTGAAAAAAATGTTTTTCTTTTTAAGAGTGAAATCTGGCACATACCTGCATAGACTTTGTGTAGGATTTAAGGCCATTGAGATTAGTGGCACAGCAAACTCAAACAAAATCCAATTTTTGTGAAATGAATAGGATACAATGTAAATTTATCATTCTGAAATTACACTTGGGTAAACTACTTTTACAAAATTTTCCCGTCCAATAGAAAATTTGCTTCCAAAACCCTCTTCCTGTTGTCATTAAAGAGTAGTTTGGGATTTGCTGGCATGTAAGTGAATAACTAAGGGCTGCTAACATGTAAACTAGTCAGGATAGACTTGATATTTCAAAGAAAATATTTGGATTTTTTTTTAATCCAGTTGTTTCAAACTTTCTTATTGAATAACTTGAGAAAAAAAACCAATGTTGTGAGAATCTCAAATGTTTAATATTTACCAAAAAAGGAAAGTTGCATTAACTAATATTAAAAACACTGAAACAAGGTATAAATGCATTCCAATATCTTCAGAAAGCTTTTCTTTCAAAATGCATCTAATTTTAAATTTGAACATTTGTATCTACTGGTATTACTACAATTTGCTATTTTACTTTCAAACAAGCATTTCCAGTGATCTAAGAATGGAACATTAGCTATACATCACTAATTGAGCTAATGGCAAAAAGGTTAAAAGTAGTTTGAATCAGAAGTAATGTAAATGTAAATTTACTAATTGACTGCAATGTTGATATAGCTAGAGAATTTTATTCTTTTTTTGTATTTTATTATCTGGTAACAACACACAGCAACAAAGCTGCTACATTAGGCTATAAGCAATAAATAGCAAGTGCAGCATCTAGCAAACTTGATTTCAAAAGCTAAGCAAAGTTAGGCTAGTTAGTTCACGAATGAGAGATTACCAGGGAATTTTCAAAGCATCTCAGCAAAAGATGAGTGGCAGATCACTTCCATGCTACCAAGAAAACTGCATGGCTGTAATCACCAGGACCTAAACTCAGTCTGAGGACAACCTTAACTTTAAGTGACATTAAATGGATCTTTGGTTTAGAGACCACATAGCAATATGTGAAAAATAATTCAAATGTAAGAATTTCCTATTCTACCTTTTCACATACACTGAAGAAAATGGGAGAATTCTTTCTTTAAAATATGTGCTTTATTTTAGAAAGACAAACTCATACAATGAACGTTGGAAAGTTCCAGTCAATGCACTGCTGCTGTGAGCAATAAGAAAAGGGGATTGGTGGTATTACCGCCCTGAAACTTGCTAGTCCTGTTGCCATCACTGCCAGAAAAAGGTCCAGAGTGTCCTCCTGTGGCAGTCACTCGGAAGGTCCGATAAGCGCCTGCTGCAACCGTTTCCCCATAAGGGCCCCCAAAGCCATAGACTCCTGTGAAAAGGAAAGGGACAGACCCTCTGTAAGGATTAATTCCCAGACTAAAGGTCTTCATTGGTAATAACCAACACCTTGAACTGGACCAGATGGGAGACCAGCAGTTTGTGAAGCAGAGGTGTTACATCCACCACTTGGATGTAACTTCCCTGAGTAGCCATATTTTATACTAGCTGGAGCTTCCAGATTTCTCTTCATCTCTCTCTCCAGATGCTGTCTTGTTTACATTCCATATAGTATTATGCACTTTTAAAATACTGCTATTTATAAAATTGACAGCTGCCCAGACTCATCTTGGAGCCAGGTGGCACATGAATCTGATCACATCAATCAATCATTCTCTTTTGCGTTGTCAATTTCTGATGCATACCCATGTTATATATACAGTAAAGAGTGATTAAAATCTTAAAAGTTTTTTTTTTAAATGTCTACTCTTAAATGATGAGATGGACAATTTATATGTTAAAACTTAAAGCATACTTAAATTACATATGGAGTCCTTAGTGCTCTCTGAGCTTGGTTGTTTTTCTGCAGATTTCATTGTACAACTTGATAACTTCTTCAGTGCTAGAAGAGATTTGCTGTTTATATGTAATGGCCTGCCCTGACAGTGTTGGTGGGGAATGTTATTTTCTCCACAGTTGCCCCTTGGTTCGGCTGCTATTTACTGCTTGATTGTTTGTTTCATATTAATCCTTGCTTAACTGGTTGTTGATTGCTGATGATATGTTTGTTTCCTCTTTAGCTTTTTTATTAACTCTTTTGAACAGTATGCAAATGTTGTTTATTTCTTATGTGCAAATATGCAATTATATATATATAATTAAATATGTAGTTGAATTATATATTTAAATTTGGCTATTATCTAGACCAGTGGTTCTCAAAATGAGTGGTACCGCCCCCTACTGGGCACTGGAGCAGTCTAAGTGGGAATTGGAAGCTCCCCATAGAATTAGGGGGCACCAGGAACCAATCGGTAGACGGCAGAGGATTCAGCCGGCTCCCATGCTACGCCTGTACAATGAGCCAAGGGATGGGTGGGGCTTCTCACTGAGAGCTTACCGCACGGTTGTTAGTGATACGTGGGTCAGACCGATGCCGACATGGCATATATTCCTGTCCTGGTCCAATCTTCAGCAGTGCCCTAGGCAAGAGGCGGGGCATTCCAGAGGCGATGCTTGGGCAACTCACCCCCCACCACCCTGGGGGTGGGGCTTGGCAGGGAGGCATTAAGCATTCAATTTTTTCTAAACAGGGGCGGTGAACCAACAAAGTTTGAAAAACAATGATCTAGACTTGTATCTCTCTTTCTATAAACAGCTTTCAGGGTAAATTTCAATTGATTAACTATTTTTGCCAGTTCAATTGTCTTAATTTGTATTGATCTGCTTGATTGATATTCTACCATTCCATTAGAAGCTGTAGGTGATAGATGTAGGGTTTTCCGCTCCCATTTCCCCCTCAAAACTATGAGTTAGGTTGGTCTGAGATGTGAACCCGAGTCTCCCTAGTATAGTCCAAAATCTTAGCCAACACATGCCTCCTACACAAAAGTTCTAATACAATCTTTCATTAATTTATCTCAGATTAACTATCTTAATAGGGAAGCAGTCTTACCAGTGAAGCCTCGGCCTCTGCCCTGAGGTGGAATTGGCCCAAAATGCCGAGGATAAACAGAAGCTGGATAGAAAGGCATGGCAGGTGGTGGTGGGAAAGGGAGTGGATGGTTTTGCCTGGAGAAATTTAAACCTTCAAGGATGCTCTGGCGCATCTTTTCTACCTTGGCAGCTTGTTCAGCCTACAACAAACAATATGGCACAACATATTTATACCATGAATAAAAATTCATACATTTCTAAATGACATTATTGAAGGCAGCTAACCAGGTAATTGATGGTATTTGCAAACATTAAATATTAGGAGACAGAAAATCAAGACATCAAGGAATTACTCCCTGTAACACAAAATTGTTTCCCATATAATGTTTGATTTTCTTAACAAAATATTGAAAATAGTATATCCTCTCTTCATTTTGGAAAATAAAGAGTTTGTCAGAATACCCAGAGTGATTTGAAAGCTTTAAAAATCTTACACAAAATTTGGATGATTTGAATTTTAGCTACTATATAGGAACATCAAAGAAAGACATGGTTCTCCTGGATGTGAAAAATGCCATCTCCACCTGTTTAAAACCTCTTTTCTTTTTTAAAAAAGAAAAGAAACACTGCAACCTAGTTAACAAAAAGAGGAGATTCTGTGTCACTTATATGGTAAAAAGTAAGCAAATATAAAATTTGTATCTTTCACAGATCACCTATTTATATCCACACCTATAGCAAATTACTACAAATTACCATATATACTCGAGTAAGATGACCCGAATATAAGCCGAGGTACCTAATTTTACCTACAAAAACTGGAAAAACTTATTGAGAATAGGGTGAGATTCCAGAACATTTCAAATCATCCTGTTTCACCTATAGAACATTTATAAAATTGATAGGAAATATAGATTTTTATTTTGTTTCTTTAAGGGAAATATACAGTAGATGCTTATGTAATCAGATGGGTCAAACAAATAGAAATAGTTTATCACTCCTTGATCAGTCATCACGTTTTTGGCCTTCGCATGCCCGTTTTTGGCATTTGCACGTCACGTTTTTGGGCAGTTCCAGGCAGCGGGGAGTGGCGGCAGCAATTCCCCACTGCCTGGAATTGCCCAAAAACACAATGTGCAGAGGCAAAACCCATGGTGTGCGGAGGCCGATAATGCTCCAGCGACCCCAGGGTTGGCAGTTCTCCACACGAAGCCACCTCTGAAAAACCGGCACTGCACCTTTGCCCTAATCTTCGGTGTCTTGCAATCGGGCTGCTTCCCCCCAGCGAGAGCATCAACGGCCTGCCTCCAGGCATCATGTTTTTGGGTGATTCTAGGCAGCAGACATCCCCACCAATCCCCACTGCCTGGAATCGCCCAAAAACACGACACATGGAGGGCAGGCGTGTTGGTGCTCTCGCTGACCGGGAGGGGGGGGGGGCAGAGGCTCACTGCAGGTTTTTGGCCTGGAATTGCCCGAAAATGCGACGTTCAGGGGCCAGGTTCTTTGTCTGCCTCCCATGTTGCGTCCACTGCCTTCTAGTTTCATCTTTTGCCTGCATCGCCCGCCCTTAAAGGAGATGCATGGCTGTGCTCTGCCTCAGCTGCTGGTCTACCGGAGCCCGATGTCAGCACTGGCAAGGAGGCTTCTGCTCTTGCTGCAGAAGTGGGCGGGATTAAAGGGGAGCTGCCCTGACTTGCCTGCGCTTGCTCTACACACCGGCACCTGGACTGTGGTCTGCCTCAGGTAGATAGTAGTATTTATTTCAAAGAAAAGAGTAAAGTTCTAGCTCTGACTTGAGTATAAGCCAAGGATGATCTTTTTCAGCACATTTTGGGTGCTGAAAAACTCATCTTATACTCAAGTATATACAGTAACTATTGTTAGCACACAGATTCATGAATTTGAGATGGGTGGCCATTTAAATAGAAGTAATTTTTTTTAAAAAAAATTCTTCCAAATCAACTCAAATTACTGCAGCACAAAATAATTATAATTTTAAGGATTTGTACAATCAAGGATTAACCTCCTTACTTGCATACATATATACTTATAGCAATCTACATTCAAGCAAGCTTTTAGCTCGATATAAACTATCAGGTAAATAATACATTCTATTATATGTTTAATTATACATTTTCCCTTAGGCTAAAACCCTCTGCCTACAAATGAATTTGAGCTCATTGCCAAAAACAATTATGCCGACTGCTTATTTGTCCATACACATACATATTCAATTAGACAATCACCCATCACAGGACCAACATTACCTGACCATCACAGAGGTCAATGAGGGGAGCTTTCTCCCGACTTGCTTTGATGAGCTTCGTCTGGAACAACTTCCCATCAAAGTACATCCATGGACAACAATGCTCCCATGGAATTGGCTGCCCACAAGCATCATTGGCAAACAATGCCATGTCAACACCACTCATGAATAATGCTGAGAGCTGAATTCCTCGAGGATCTAGGTTTTCAATCTTAAAAACAAAAGTGTAGAACTTTATTGGTTAAAGTCTATACAAGGATCCAAGATTAAAGAATTAAACTATAGACGAAGTGTTAAAATAGATTTAAATAATACTTTTAAAAAGATATAGGCATGAATTTCTTGCAGTCACGGCTGTTAAGCAGTTAGTCTTGTTTAGGAGTATGTGAAACAGCCCATAAATCATACAATTTGCTTAGTTATTCTCTGTATATTAGTGAGAAATACCACAGAAATCTGTGAGTGCACATTAATTAGAAATGTATATTAATACTCACAGCACTTAGCCAACTATGGCTCATTTCCACACCTCACCCAAGCTAAGCAGAATCAAATCGGTTAGTACCTAGATAGAGAATTACTAGGAAAACTATACCAGAGCTATAAGATATACTGAGAAAAACTATTAGAGAAGACATTATGGCATTTCAATATTGCCAAAAGAAATACATGGATGTGCCGTGGAGTTACACCTGACTTAACAGAGCCTCTAACTTTCTTCCATCACTAGCCCCAAAGAGGCACTTGCACAGACATCTAAAATAGCAATGCATGTTATTAGTATGTCTGTCTCTCTGTTCTGCAATCCTGCACAAGACTTGTCTTTAAGGAGAGATGCTTGTCCCTCCCCCATCACAGAAGCCGCCTCAGGTTCTTTACACGATAGACAGCCTGCAGTACTGGGGCTGCATGAGGCTTCCAAACTCTGTTTTTTGTACCCACCCAAGCCCACTTTCACCATCGCAGCTGAAATCCAACACCTCAAAAATAAACAAATTTGAGTTCAAAAATGAAATCCCCACAAGTTCCATTCATATCTACAATGTTCTCTGCAGCACTTGATCTTCCCAAAATGATACCTGCAGTCTGTAGATACTGAAAAGTCACCCATGCTTGCTTTAGTTACTGAAATATAATGTCTCTTGCCTCTTCCAAAAGAATAAAATTTGTCCCAATTACTGACAAACGTGAACAGTGAGTGGTGTGATTAGTTTAGCTATAGCACTGCTAGCATGATAAAGCTGGAGAAGAAAATATCCCAAAGGCAGGGGAAAATGAAAGAATGCCTTAGTAGGCAAGAAAAAAATAAATTGATTTCATTGTAGAAAAAGCTTGTACAGACACATTATGAAAATTAATGATGCAAATCACTATGCAACTAACAGATTAGCAAATAACTGCAGTAAAAGTTGAGGCACATCTTTTTTTGTTATCTTAAGTACAATATTTAGCAACATTAATAAACATAATGCATGTCTTCACATTTTTATGAGACTGTTATTATAAAAGAAAATAGCTTTCTAGCCAAACTGAATTATTTCTCTCCTTTTCTCAGTTAAAAATCAGAGGAGCTGTCACTTAATATAGCTGATGGATGACCCACTGTTCAGACTCCTCGAGAAACCCAAGATATTGCTGGATTTTCTAGATAGAAATAGCTTAAAACTATTTATATGTGAAAGAATTCTAATACGTAGTCTACTGTAGGGGTAAGCAAGCTTTTCAGGTGGTCAGGGGATGTTTTGATTTTTTGCAACTTTGCTGGATATATTCTCAAAAACTGATTGCCATGAGTAGAGGCTTTCTTATTTATACAATGGGCGCCAAAGTAACGATTTGCCTAATTATAAAATGGCTGCACCATAAGAGGCCTTTTCTAATCACAAACAGTATGATCAGCAAAATCTCTTTAGCTTTGGGTAGCAGGAAGATACATGTGTACATTTAGCACAGAAGTACCTTTAACTGCCATTTTTGTTTTCTAAGAACATCTGTGGACTTTGCATGGAGGACAGAGACACGATCCTAAATAAAAATGAAGGGAATCCTATAAATATTGAAGGTAGTAAGGTATTCATAAACATTGGTAGTTATGAGTACCATAACTATCTCTGATATAGTTTACAGAACTGAATCAAACAAGTGTATTATCATGTTTTGCTCTGGGAAAGAGAGGAGGAAAATTATCTGTTTGTTGCCTTGCAGCAGCTCTGGAAACACACATTGAAGGATTTGTACAGAACGGGAAATAGCTTTGGGAACCAGGAGACTAGTAAATCACTTTCACTTTCCATTAGCAAAAGTTTCCAACAGCCCAAAGACTCTTCCATTGTCGTAGGTGTATATTTGGATTCCACCTGTAAAATGTTAATTCCATTCACACTGGTACAACAAGCCATCAGTATCACCCTATGTTTTGAAACTGGATAGTAACTAGATGCTATCAAAAAGTTTTAGACTTCAACATCCACGCATCCCAACCAGCATAGCCACTGACCATGCTATCTAGGAAATACAAGAGTTGAAATCTAATACATTTGAAGGGAACAACTGATTGGGCCAGAATATTCAAATTCTTAAATGTAGATTTATATATGTCAGGGATGGGTTTACTGAAAAAGAGCAGTTAGATCAGATTCTCAAGATACTTCCAATGTGTCCTATAGAAACAAACTTATGGTGACAGTGTCATAACTGCAATAAATACAGTAGCATTATGAAAATGAAGTCCTATATGATGTGCACAGCATGCCATAAATCTTATATAGCATGCATTACTGTTGACCGAAAAATGTATTTTATTTCTGTCAAACCTAACTTGCTAATAAAATAGACTGTGTATACATAATTATTCTACATGCTTGAATTTTGAAAATGAAAGTACAAGTCAACAAGATGAATTCAGCCTTTTATTGTTGGACAAAATTTGAGATTTACTGTCATCCAGTATGGTTCTTTTCCAAGTCACTCACCTGTAATTCTAAGCTCATACTGATTTAACTGGGGTAATTTACATTCAGAATACAAATACTGCCTTACTGGGTCTGGCCAATGATCAATTTAGCCCAGCATCCTGTCTTCAACGCTAGCCTATATCAGACGATAGAGCCATGGTGTGAGGTAGGCCTCCCTAAGGAAGTACAAGTTGTTAGCAGGAAAGCAGTGAGCGGTTGCTGAGAAAAAGACAGAAAAGTGGGGAAGGGGAGGAAAGGGAAGTTCTACAGAAAGAAGCAAGACAAGCAAAAACAAAAATTACCTATATAGATGGGACAAAATCTTCATCAAAAAGTTCAGTTTAACAAAAAAAACCACAAACTCTTTCTGCTGAATGATTTGAATGTTATTATTTTCTCAATATGAGAATCTTTTGAGATTATACATTAATTATGTCTTATATGAGA
This sequence comes from Boaedon fuliginosus, assembly GCA_027560395.1. Lineage (NCBI taxonomy): Eukaryota > Metazoa > Chordata > Lepidosauria > Squamata > Lamprophiidae > Boaedon > Boaedon fuliginosus. Next base: position 67,199 of record JANHGC010001210.1, read on the forward strand.
ATTTCCAGAATAACTTTGGGAACGGAAAATGATATCAATGGTTTCCACAACATGGGTATTTGGGTCCTTGGGTAAAATGGGCCAATTCAAATAACCTTTTTAAAAAACTGAACAAAAAATACGGATATAAATAAATCCACCAAAACCTGGATGAAGTCCAGGGTGGAATTCTCTCCTCTCTGCTGCCTATTTCAGTAGAGGAAATGCAGATATTTTCAGCTGCAGAGCCAAATACTTGCACTTCAACCTTCAACTTGAAATTCAGATTTTTTTTTTTACCGGTAATAAAAGGTGTACACATACTCCGGTATAGACCTTTTAGCCTATCACATATTTATTTAAACATTTTAATTATGAATGTCATTTCCATTAAGGAATTGTATATGATTGTTGACAAAATAAGGAGACAAATTAAAAATTAAATTGTTATTTAACTTTCATTACAAAATATGTAGGGGCTTTAAAGCAAGCCACATGACTACATCTAAAGCTAAAACGGGTAAAATAGTGTTTTCTATGGTTGAAAAGGAATGTCTTGGATATTTCATTAATACTTAGGTGATCTGCTAATTAAACAACAGTTCTTAAATGCAACAAAAGCTTCAGTATCTATCATACATCCATCTATGAATACTTTACTGAAAATGGATGCTTAATCTATTTGAACAAGGCCATGAATGAATTTTAAAATGTGGCAATAAATTATCATTTTAATAATATTAATGTAATTGCTTAAATGGAGAAATTCAAATGACAATGAAAACTGGTAATAGGATTGAATTCTACCCATCCCATTACTGGTAATCATGATCAATATGCTTAAGTAACCATTTCTCTGATATTATTTATTTAGGAGTACATATGTGGAGGTGGAATCTTGTGAAGACATGCAGGTATTCTTTAGGAAAAGATAAAATAAAATGAAATGAAAGGGATGATTTAAAGGTTAGAGCTCTGAAAGCCATTGATATAAAACAAAAATGAATACAGTATCAGGTAAAGAAAAGCAAAAAAACCAGCACATTTCCTTTGAAAATTGAAGCAGATTTCATTATCTGCAAGTTATTACTGAGCTGGTGTTGAAGGCAGAAACTCTTCCTGTCCACATACTATTTTGATGAACAAGTGGATGAAAATAGAAAATATTGACAAAAGAAAATAATACTGCTTAGCAAAGCGTTTGAATTAATAAGGATTAAATGCTCCATAAAGGCCAACTTCAGAAGTCACCTTTAGTTCCTGCAGTTGGTCAGGTTCATAGAGTTTTGGAGATAAAGCTTGAGCCAAGAAGGCATCAAGTTCTTGGCGACGAAGTATCCGAACTCCAGGCCATTGCACCATATATCTACAAAGACAAAGAACCTTGGATAAACCATTTCTGAAAGGCTATGTAATACTTGCGATGTCTGTATACAACAATGTTTAAATAAGGTACAGCATTAATACTGTAATTATATCCAAAGTAGATCCAAACTATCACTGTGGAAAATTAAGCCTATGAGAGCAAGAGGCAGAAAAGTCAGAAACTGCTCCAGAGCCCATAGTATAATCTAGAACAGAGAAGTGGTATCAGAGAGGAATCATTGGAAAGCTTTTTTCTTTCTTCCTATGAAATGCAAAGAAGGCCTTTTAATTTGTGTGAGATGTTTTCTGAATTTAACTCATTTACAAAACTGAAACTTAATTATGTTATTTTGATAGAAAGTACTTCTATAGGATGTATTTAATAAAATTTAGAATTGTTGTATTTTTACAGTCTAGGTTCTATATCGTCTTCCTGTGATAATTTTAAAAAAAAAGTCAGTAAATGTTTAAATTAATCTAACTAAAATTATGGTAGAAGATGCTTAGAACAATCTGGAATTAAACGAAGTACATCATTTTCAGTGTTATAATGAAACTGGCATGGCTGAAAATCAAGGACTGCTCACCCTGGGAGTCTTAAGATTGCCTTCTGTAAATTGCTTTCTATTTTATTCACCCAACATATTTTCAATCTATATACCCCATATTTGAATGGATTATATCCCTAAAAGTATTCTCTTTTAACCAATCTGTTCTTTCCATTGTCCCTAAAAAAAGAAATGATGCTTTGCTGCCTTCTCCACCCCAATAGGTATTTCCATGTACTTGTATTAATTGTTGTGTAATGTAAACTGAATAACAAACTTTTAAGTTTAATTTGCTTTTTTTATTCCAGAAAAAATGTCAGTTCTACATGAAAAGTTCTATCAATAAAACAATAACATTCTTACATAATTACATATATACAGCATTATCAAGAAGAATTTTTACCATATGCTAATATTAATCAATAATATACTCACCTTAATACACAACAGAGCACCATTAGGTGAGTGGGCACATTAGATGGATTTAGCATTGCTGGTGTGTCTGACCTCATACAGGCCAAGAATGCCCTCATTCGTCGATTCTTGTCCTCTACTGCTTTCCCCAACCAAAGCTTCTTCAAATTAGGGCACGTCCATTCCCTAAATGCAAGAGCTTCTACTAACTCGGGAGTCTGGGGAGACTTTCCTTTGTAAGCAGCCCACTCCTTAATTATCACTGGCGAGACTGCAGAATTTTTAAAAAAGGAAACAAAGTAGTTTGTTCACAATTTTGCCAATACTTTTTACCATTTTGCCAATACTTTTTGTCAGTGTATTTTATTTGTATTTATAACATTTAGACTTATACTATGAATCAATCCCAAAAGTTTTGCTTTCTTACACTGAACCTGAATTCTACTTGTAACTTGCAAAATGCATTCTCATTGATACTGCCTAGCCATTAACTCATATAAAACCTCTCTATTTTTGATGAATTTTCAGAATTTTAGTCCACCAAGAAGCTATGAAGACATAAAATGCAGCAACTGCATTTTAGAATGTTTAAAATCTACACTGTCTGGGAGCAGATAGCCGCTGCACAGCTGTTGGATCAGAGTATTTGCAGAATACCACGAAGTTTTTGAACGCGATCCCACGCAGCACGCTTTTGACAGCCGATCTGGCAGCGCGTCCACGAAGTGGGTAACCAGCGAACCGGGAGAAACCCATCCCTGATGATGAGGGCTATAAATCAACCAGCATTAGAAATTAACCATAAATAACTTATACAGACCATATTTTACTGTGAAGAAGGACAGAGCTGAGTTGTTAATTCACACTAAGCCACTATATGGTTTGCTTGGTTCTAAAAGTGGATGCACATGTTTTTCACATTACGTTACTTTTAAAAGATAAGTATTATCATCAGGAAGAAAGTGGAAGGAGGACTCAGCCCATAAACTTCAGCCATTTAATTCTTACTCAAGCTGTCACTTGGACTCGCTTCAACCATTTTACATGTATAAAATGAAAGTCAGTAACAGCCATAATAAAATTAATTTTATTTAAGGAGCAAGATAGTACATTAAGTCTAATTAAATTAAATTAAATTAATTCTTTTGTTGCCTTCTGGTAACAAAATCTTTATGTCCCTAAATCTTAACTGCTGTGGAAAAATATAGTTCCTAAAATGTGAAGTGAAACTTTCCACTCATCAGTATGATTTAGTTAACTCTGATTACACTAAACTAATTACCAATACAAAAAATGTAGATAAACAAGGTTTTACAAATCAGTTATAATAAAACAACCATAAATTACTATTAACTATTTCAAAGCCAAGTTAGCAAGCCTAATCCAAACTAGCTCTCTATATTTACCTACCTACACTTTATTGTAAGCCACCCAGAGTCACTGTATCAGTGAGATGGGAAGCATAGAAATTTGACAAATAAATAAATTAACATATATTTGGGGTGGGGGGAAAGTTCAAATATTGATTATTTTCACATTCACAATTTTATTAAACTCTTAAAACTGCTTTAACTTCCAAATAACTTCATAAAAGGCAAGTAAAAATAGCAAGTTTATTACATATTTTAAAAAAGTTATGCTGACAATAATAATGGCGCAGCCTGTAATAAACTCAAAACGCAATCATACAAAATAAATAAGCTTCTAATAGTATCAGATACTGTGTTTATGAGCAATTATATATATAATTATACATATAAAACAGCCTCACTACTTTATGCTGAATATTTATAATTGTTGAGTTAAAATGATGGACACGGTGGACTACACATCCTTAATGTCTTCAAGGCTGACATCTAAATGGGTCATCTTGTGTAATGGTATGTGGAAATGACCTTGAGAGACAAAGAGATGCTGCCTAGGAAATGGTAAAATAATTAACAGCGTAGTCCACAATTGCGTAGTGGATGGAGCAAAAGGCTCAGGACAGACCGTACTTAAGTGTCAGAATGTAAAGGTGGTGGCAAAAGAATTATACTTTCACACCCACAACATTGATGTCAGTCTTGTCTGCTCCACCAGATAGGAAACACAACCAGATGAGCAAATTCTATTTTATTGTAAAACTATATTAACAGATTCTCGCAAAGGCTGTCACCTTTACAGCCGAATAATTTGGGTAAGGTCCCTCCTGAGCTTCTTGCTTTTCCTACTATCCAATGGCAGGCTAAGCTGCCTCTTATCTGACCACTCCCAAGGCAGCATCTCTTTGCTTGGTCTCTCAAGGTCATTCCCACATATACCTTGAAATTAAAACCTAAACCCTGTGTCTAAATCCTTTTTTTCGGCATCAATAATTATTTTGATAATCCATCAATGATATTTGGTGCATTTGGTCAACATGTTCAGACATACATTCTGAAAACAGGAAGATTACTGAAATGATCACAAGCCCAGTAGGGTTAAATGTGACAGATATCAATATGATATAACTTTAGTGAGAGCATATGTGTAGCACTCTGCATTATTTATATTCTGATTAGTTTTTTCCAAACAGAGACTTATTTAGTACCAATAGGGAAAAATATCTGTAACTCAAGGTTGAAATGAGCAGTTTCTTGGTGTTCTCTGTGCTTGGTTGTTTCCTTGTAGACGTTTCATTACCCAAACTAGGTGTACTGATACTGTTACCTAGTTTGAATAAGCTCAAAGAGTACCAAGGGCCTTTCACTTATTTATTGATTTAATTTATATGCTACCAAAATAATATAACTCATGGCAGTTTGTTATTGTTCACCTGCACAAGGCTGACAGTTTCACTCTATGGAGGGCAGTGCTCAAACTACTATAATGTTTGGAATTTTGTCCAAAAACATTGTAGCTCACACATAGGGCACTCATTCATTCCTAGAATTTAATCCATGGTTTTGGATAATTTAATAAAGATATTGACAAACAAGGACAGCTGGAAAGAGTTTATACAGGTAATCCTTAATTTATGACTAGAATTGGGCCCAGAATTACAATCATAAGTTGTTGCCGTCATAAGGTAAGGCATCACATGACCAGAGCTGATTTTCTGACATTTTTTGCAGCAGTCATTAAGTGTATCAATTTTCCCCAATGGTGTTTTTTGCCAGAAACCAGAAGTAAACCAGAAACTGACAAAAATATTGCAATTTTGCACATTCAGGTAACAGTAGGGCACTGCAAACAGCCATAAAAGTGACCCTGTTGCCAAACACTGAAAAGCAAAGCCTGTCTGCACATGGATTCATTCGTAGAGCAACCATAACTTTTAAAATGGAAATACTAATTGCAAGTTCTTTCTTAAAATAAGTACGTTGTGAACATAACTTCAGCCAATTATACTGTCATCTGGTAAATACCATACAGACTAACCCTGAAAATCTGTGTGATTTATTTACGTTTTCCCATTTAATAACCTGTTAAACTAATCTTCTGTGTCACTATAAAAACACTAACCTCATCTTCAACATCAAACATTATGTAGGGGAAGATGAGCTTTAAAGAAGAAGAAAAATAGACACATAATGTGAAGCAATATTAAGCCAATTACAAATTACTTCCTGTTATGCCTCTAGATGTTAAAATAAGTGAATGTATGATGCAAAATGGAAAACACAGGAAATGTCATATTCTTTAAATAATTTATACCGTGTCATTAAATATTGTTTTCAATGGTAATAATCTGTAAGTATATGGTATTTGTCACATTTTGTGAGATGGGTGGCTTGTAAGCATGACAAACAAACACTTTTTCAAATATAGTATTACAGTCAGTGTTTTTTTTATCTTGGTTTTTTGGGTTTTCTACTGTATGTTTGTTTTTAATGAATAAACTCTATTTTTTAAAAAAGAAATGCCATAACTTAATAGGTGTAAACAAGATGGAATCCACAGATGCCAACATAACCCTAGATCAGTGTTTTTCAACCTTTTTTGGGCAAAGGCACACTTGTTTCATTAAAAAAATCACGAGGCACACCACCATTAGAAAATGTTAAAAAATTTAACTCTGTGCCTATATTGACTATATATAAAGTAATTTTTCAATTTTTCCCACGGCACACCAGGCAACATCTCACGGCACACTAGTGTGCCACGGAACAGTGGTTGAAAAACACTGGTCTAGAGCACCGCTGGAGATCCAAGAAAGCTGAATCTGACCGAACACTATTAAGATTCCTTATTGGAACTTATTTAGTGGCGATAAAAGCGGCAAAGCGTTCTTACTTTACCACTCTTATTGTGTCTGCAGACTGTCGCCCAGCCACTCTGTTTAGGGTGACTCGCTCCCTCCTGAAACCGGGGGAGATTGAAGAAACGTTGCAGGGTAGAGCTGAGGAGTTTGCTCATTTTCTGTCGGACAAAATCAATCAGATTCGGTCGGACTTGGACTCTGTCTGGACAGATCTGTTGAGGTGATTGGGGCAAGTCTTAGTCCTACTATCCGGCAGGAGTTTGTTCCTGTGCCCTTGATGATGTGGACAAGGTCATGGGCGCAATGAGTGCCACTACCTATTTACTAGACCCGTGCCCCTCCTGGCTAGTCTCGGCTAATCGGGAGGTGACACGCAGTTGGCTCCAGGCGGTTATTAACGCCTCTTTGAGTGAGGGATACTTCCCACCGTCTCTGAAGGAGGTAGTGGTGAGGCCCTCCTCAAGAAGCCTTCCCTAAACCCGACTGTTTTGAACAACTTTCGTCCGGTTTTCAGCCTCCCCTTTTTAGGGAAGGTTGTTGAGAAGGTGTTGGCGTTTCAACTCCTGCGTACCTTGAAGGAAGCTGATTATCTGGATCATCTACAGTCTGGGTTCAGGCCCGGATACAGGACTGAAACGGCACTGGTCGCACTAGCGTATGATCTCCGGCGGGCCCGGGACAAGGGAGCTTCCTCTGTCCTGGTGCTTCTTGACTTCTAGGTGGCTTTTGATACCATTGACTATGGTACCTTCTGGGGTGACTTGAGGGATTGGGAGTGGGAGGCACTGTTTTACGGTGGTTCACCTCCTATCTCTCGGGCCATACGGAGTCGGTGT
>JANHGC010001210.1:161638-182965 GCA_027560395.1 Boaedon fuliginosus
GCTGCTTTTTTTATTTTGTCTATTTTTTTTAAGAATAACTAAATAGGGGGGCGGCAAATTTCCGGTCGGCCCCAGGCAACGAAAGCCCACGCTACGCCACTGATCAATACACCCTGGTTGGGCATGTGGGAAAAGCATAGCATTTTTCAGGATTCTTCAGCTCCACAGCACCTCCTGACCGGCCTTCTGCTTAGTCCAAGCAGCCTCCATTGTGTAGGATTTCTAGTCCTTGAAAAGAACAGGTAGCAGAGGCTTCTGGGAAACCATAGAGGGGGAAACTTACAATTTTTCCATCCTCCAAGGATAAACATCAAAGTGGGATGAGAACCATACAGACACTACATTAAGCATGAATTAACAAATAAAATTAATGGTTGTGTAAAACTAAGTGAAAGGAGGAGGAAGGATATAATAACTGAATGAGGCAATCTGCTCTTGAAAAGCAGAGTTTCATGCAGGAAAATGAAAGTTTAGGTTTAATTATGAATGGAAGGATAAAATATATGTCAGAAAGTATGAAATGGTGTTATCTAGACTGTTTTGGGTATGTAGGAATGTAAGAAATATTGGTGGGTAATATTGCATATCAGGCTCCATAGAATGGTGATAACGGAAGAATTATGGTTGTGGAAATGCTCCACAACAGTCTGAATAAATGTGACAAAAAAATTATGCTAGGTAATATAAGGGGTAAATGAAATGACAAACTGTGTGGGTGGGTCATTTGAAGATCCAAGACTGTTCACTGAGTGTCTGTTTAGAAAAACATTTGTTTCGATTATGGATTAATCCATAATCCGTATGGATTAAGCATAAATCTCTTAATAGATACACATGGCAGATGTGAGACTCTAAATTTGTGACAAACCTCTCCTTGAGACTATCAAAAGTGGATCTTAAAGAAAAATGGATATGGAAGAAAAAGAACAAAGTGAAAGAGCTCGGGGTGAAAATAAAATGCTGTATAGGAGATAAAAAGTAGATGTAGAGAAAGATGTGGAAACTGCTCCAAACCGAGTGAAAAGACTTATGTTACAGAATGCCACAGAAGTCTGGTATTACGCCAATAGGAAATATTTAAAAAAATAAAAAAATATGTTTGGTAGAATGATGAAGTAGCAGTTGTGGATAAGAAAAATTGCAGATAAGAGAAAGTTTTCTGCAAAAATTGGGATATTCCATAGTGTGTATGGGGAGAAAAAATTAGTTTTACAGAGTGAATTTGATGAAAATAAACATTTATTTCAGAAAGTAAAAGAGCTATGTAAGGAGAATGAATAGAATTTAAAAATAAAAGTGAGAAAATATTTTGGGATGATAGAGAAGAATTCATACGAACGCTAACAATTTAATTTGAAGATAAACAATGAAAAGGAAGTCATTAATTCTATGAAAATTCAAAAATAATAAAGCTATAGATGTAGATGGTCTAATGGAAACAAAGTTAAAATATGGATGTATTTGTTTGTGAGTGGCTGTGCAGTTTATTTAACATGTGGGAAGATTGCCTCTTTCTCTGATAATGGGAAGAATTATGTTATTCTCCTAAATTAAGGCTCCAGTGGGAAAGTCTTTGCAGAATTCTGATAAAACAATTAGATGATGCAATCATTAACAAAATTATGGGGATTCAGAAATAGCCTGGTGTTGTGGAAAAGAAATTTTTGTACTTCAGCAGGACATTGAGAATTGTACAAATGTAAGAAACTTTACTGTGAATTTGTTTTAAAGAAAGTACATTATAAATTGAATTATGGAGAAGGGGATTTTTTTAATGAATATGGAGTGGAAAGTTGTTACTGTGTTAAGAGTTGGTACATGAAGGAAGTAAATTATGTATTAGATTAAATGGAATGTGGAGAAAATGGTTTCAGCACTGAGAAGGAAGGATGTACGATGCTGCCTCAGTTGCTAATGTATTTTTGCTTACTATGTAAGGAATGTTTGTGGTATTATTAATGGTGTGTTGATTAAAAAGTTAAACACACACACACACATATGTATATATGTATGTACACACACACACACACCCAGAGCTGTATGCTGATTCTGCCACATTGCTGGCTCAGAATTTGATTTGTAGTGACTGATGGATGGATTCTTATGACGCATTAAAGAGTATTTGAAAATGTATGCATCAAAGTGAATAGTGAACAAGCTGTCTCTGTGCATGTATGTACAAGAAAAAAATCTAAAACAAAATATGAATTCAGGTAACTTTGTATGGTATAAAGTTTTTGCTATGTTTCTTTTTTCTGGTAGGCTTTTCATGTCTTTGGCTTAGTATTGGTTACTCTTTTTCTGTATTTTGATAATGCTGCAAAACAAGGAACTTACAGGGTGGTTATGTATATTCAAAATGACTTTTCAAATAAACTCAGGCAATATCAAGAAAATCCCATGACTTTTAAAAAGGTAAAGTTAAGGTCAGCTCTTGAACATTTCCAATTTTAGGTAGCAGATCTGGAAAAAAACATGGAATTCCACAAAGAAATACAAAAAAAACTCAAGTTGTGCTTTGACTAATAATTGCCAGGATACTTATAATCTAGTTCCAATACTCCTCAATTTAATGGATTTTGGCAACAATGTGGAATATTTTGCACAATACTAAAGATGGCAATTCCTTCCCCACTTAAGTAACAGTGTGCTTCTCCAGTGAAGAAATACAATACTTTCAAAGGTTTTAAATAGACAATATTCTTTCATTTCCATAAGAACAAATTGATTTAAAGAGTCAATTGATATTCATATCCTGAAATATACATTTTCTCAGGAAAGCTAGTATAGAAATACTACTTTTAAAGTGTGAATGTTTGCCAATCAGTTCTAAGTACCTGTTTTTTTTTCCAAGGTTGTATGGTTACCAAATTGCCCAGAATGGGCATGAGTGACCCATCCATTCCATGTTTTTGTCAAAATAGACTGAGATTTAGCACATAAGCAAACAATCTTGTTTTCCCATTGCACAGTCATGCTGAGTGAGTTACAGGCACAGATTACTCTCAGGCTTCCATGCTCACTTCCAGGAGAATAAGCCCCACTAGTCTGACATCTGAGTAAACCCCCGAAAAAGAATTGTATGGTCCAGTATCTAAACCAAAAGAAGATTGTAAATACTTGACCAAAATAGCAACAGCATTTAGACTTACTGTAAATACCACTTCACGGTGCTTTACAGCCCTCTCTAAGCGATTTTACAGAGTCAGCCTATTGCTCCCAACAATCTGGGTCCTCGTTTTACTGACCTCAGAAGGACGGAAGGCTGAGTCAACCTTGAGCCGGTGAGACTCGAACTGCCAAACTGCTGGCAGCTGGCAGTTGAAGACATAGTGATGTAGACTGGAAATCAGATTGGCAGGGATGATATTAAACTTGTGTATAGCCATACTATTTCCAAAGCCCCATTAAGGGTGGATGTGGAGATATCTTGTTTTGGGGAAGATTATTGCCATTGGTCTAAGGTAGGTTCATCCAAATTCTCCAATTTCCCTCTTTTGTTTCAACTCCTGTGTCCCATTCCCAGCCACTCTAGGGAATTTGTTCATGGGCATAGAAACTACTCTTAAATTCAACCCTAGGCTTTCCAGAAAATCTTTATGATGATATTGTGGACAGGCCTTGAAAAGTAGGAAAATATTTTCACCACAAACATTACACATCCAATATACTGAAAGTTAAGTGTAATAAGTACTTAAGACCAACTTCTTTCTTAGCATCTTTTGGTAGACATACTAGACTACCACCAAGGATGCTACCTAGTTTGGTAATGAACATCTGCAAGAAAACAACCAACCTCTAGTGGTCGGCAAACAAAATCACCACTTACTGTATTCAGAAAGAACAAACCCTGCCCCATATTAAGCCACGTGTTTTAAATGTAGAATTTAAATGGATTCCTACAATATTTAACTCTGCCCTTTCATTGTTGCCTGTTCATGTCCTAACTTCTTAAGTTGCAGCTCTAATAAGTCTTCATTCCTTTTCTTGGACAAGAAGGAAACATTCAAATCAGTGGTGCATATAAAGTGGTGCAAACTTTCCAGAGGTTACACGGAAACTAGGAAAAGCATTACTTTGTGCACTTTCCCACAATGTGCAAATAGACATAGATTTTTTTTCCTATTAAAAATACCACATTGGAACAAGTTGCCATTTATGCAGGGCTGTATTCATGCTGTACCCCCATCCAGTTTTAACCATAGCCAAAAGAGACAGAACATCAATCTTTACATAAAGCTTTTTTCAATGAAAAATTAACATATCCAATTTTTTTGATAATAATTTTCAGGAGTAGATAAATATTCATGCTACAAACTCCTCTAACGCTTGATGTGTTCTGTGCATGGCACATTCAATCTTTTCTGAACCTTCAGAATCCCAGCTACTTTCAAAATTCATGGATACAACAATCTTTAAAACAAAAAACAAAAGAGCAATATATACTAACTAATCATGAACCAAGTGAAAGCAGTAAAAACATTTCTTTTGTTTGTGTGGATGTGTGAGTGTGCATTTTTTTAAATATTAGTTTTTCTCAGAGAATAAGTTACTTTTGAAGTTAATTTATTCACTATATATTTTGGGAATCTATTAGACTTGGGTGAAAAAATAATGTAAATTGTTTCTGGGATAAAACAATAAAATTATTTTTAACTTTCTTACATATGTATATAAAAATTAATTTGCACACATTCTTGAGAGAGAAAGAATGGTTTAATCTTGACACTCCAAACTAAAAAAAAACTGTTCCCCCTCCAATAAAACATTTCTAGAATGTAGCAGTTAAACTGGATCATTTAGAAATTAATTTCACTCTCAACCCCAAATGATCATGATGTTTTACAATTAAGAGGAAGCTAGCTTACTATTCAATTTTTTTTCCACTAGAAATGGGTAGAAACTTCGCATTTAGAGGTAATATATCTGAATACCCAATGCTGGGAAAAGAATGGAGACACTCTCGTCTTGTTTCTTGTTTTTCCAAAATGTGCAAGTAGTCTGACTTACAACCACAACTGAGTCCAAAACTTCTATTGGTACACAAGACAGCTGTTAAGTGAATTTTGCCCCATTTTTACGACCTTTCTTATCACAATTGTTAACTCAATCACTGCAGTTGTTAAGTTAGTAACACAGTTGTTAGGTGAATCTGGTTTCCCAATTGACTTTGCTTATCAGAAGTTTACAAATAGTGATCACATGACTCCGGGACACTGCAACCTTCATAAATACAGGCCAGTTCTCAAGTATCCAAATTTTGATTGCATGACCATGGGGATGCTGCAATAGTCATAAGTGTGAAAAATGGTCATAGGTCAGTTTTCTCAGTGCCATTGGGCACTAAGCGAATGGTTGTAAGGCAAGGACTACCTCTATGTTGGATTAGAAAGACTCTTGATCTCAGGCAACAAGATTCCTGTTCATGCCCATTTTGTCGCATCTACATCAGCAAAACTATTTTCAAAAGAGTTAATGAAATGTAGCAGAAATTCTTACATACCTGCAGTAGAAATTTGGGTGTATAATAAAAGAGAAAGTGAGAGCATGTTATGAATAAAGACAAGGGCCCATCTAGGAATTTTCAGTTACTTGTACTTATGGTATTAATTTTCAGACACTATCATATTTTGTGATAATGTGAAGAGATAATGTACTTGCAAATACTTCTGTGTCAATCTGAGAATTAGCTAAATCATGTCTATCAGTCCTTTATGCAGCATTTCACTGTCATTCGTTCAGTGATACTGAAACTGAATTAAATTTTCAAAATGCCAAACAGCAGTCTCCTGATCCTACATTGCAAGTTTTCTGCTAGTTTCGTTTCTATTTCAATATGCAAAAAGACTGGAGGCAGAGTAAAATATGCTGCTTGGTGGACCAACACGTGTTATGAATGCTTCTTCATTCATTGGTGATGGAAAGAGAAAGGGTACAAATCATCTCACTGAAAATGAATTCAGCTTGAGATGTATCTGAAGAAAAGAAATGGCTGATAAAACTCCTGGTGAGCAAGAAATATTTGTTGGCAACTTTCTTTAATGTCCACACTTTTGTGATGTTAAGGTTAATGAGATTGTCAACATCATTTCCCACAAATCCACATATCAAAGCAGGAATCCCATGTTTTTGATGCTGCTTATTACTGCCTTAGGTCTCAGTGCCCTTCGTGATGCTTTAAAGGTTACAACTAATTCAGAATCCTTTTTTAGCAAAATGATTAATTGCTTTCAGTTCATTTGTGCGCCTCTGCCTTTATTTATTTATTTTCCAGGCAATATGAGAAATGCTTCCTTTCTACTCCTGGCCATGATTTTAAGGATAACTTGCTGACTATACCCACATGCTATGTGAAAGGCCAAATCATAACAAGGCTGAAATGGAAAAAAAAACAAGGCCTCAATATACTTCAAATGATTGTGACCAATGCTTCCAGTAAACCAGCTCCTTATTTGCAGAGCAGAATGCAGGCTATATTTGCAAGGCCTTTCTCAGACAGAGTTTTAGCATCTCTTTCAAAGCCATGAAAGCACTTTGAATATGAACTGGATGCTTCTTAATACTAATTAAAAAAATTTGATGCAGTATTACAATCAGGTCTCGCAGCTCTCGCAGCGGTTCACACATGCTCAAGTAAGGCCATTTCCTTATTATCAAACTGTAATGTAGAATATATATCTTTATGTCTTGCCACCACCGAAGTTGTTTAACCATTCCTGCTCAAGTAGAAAGTTAAGGTTTTTTTCTGACCCCAAATAAAATTACAGCAGTAGGCACTGCAACCGTAGTTACATTTGTGTATTTGAAAAGAGTTGCTTGCTTCTGTAAGTGCAACTGCAAAAGGAACTAATTCAATTAAATTATATTTTTAGACTTTCAGTGTGACATGGCAAAAGATCTGCAAAGGACAACCTCTTAAAGAGATCTGCCAGATTTATAGCAGGGAAGCCTTCTTGGGCAGTAGCCTTCCGGCCTGTCATGGGAGCACTCTCCCTTTGGAATCTTTCCATTGCCAGTCCACTCAGCTTTAAGATCTGTGGACTTCAACTCCCAGAATTCCTCGGCCAGCATGGCTGGCTGAGGAATTCTGGATGCTAAGTCCACTCACCTTAAAGTTGCTGAAGTTGAGGAACATTGCAATAGCCCATTGCTTTTCAAAATGTGTCAAGATCTTCCTGATCTATCTGCCCTTAGAAAGCTGTGCTTCAGCTAGTAGAGAAATGGGTCTAAATTTGCATGTAGTCAAATTTTACTTTATGAAGTAAAATGTCATGTATTTTAAAATTTCTCTAATGTAAGCCTTATACAATTATGAGTAGTTCTCTAAAATGGAAATAAGCAGACCCATGAATACGCTACCCCTCAATTAAGCTTTACCCCAACATTTACTTCTGAAAGGTCACAACTTTTAGGATGAGGCCTATAACTCAGTAATAGAGAATCCCCTACTTGGTACACAGAAGACTTCAAGTTTAATGTTGGCATCTGCCTCTGTTCAAGATCTACGCAACTGATTTAAAACATTATATTGATTGCATTAAAATTATGGAAAACATGTCATGCTAGTAATCTTTTTGATATGCTGAAATAGCACAACTCCTCCATCTGGTTCATTCCCTCTTACATCTTTTTTTCTCTTGTTCAACATATATAATCAAAGTTTAAGGGATCATATTTTAATGTTATTGCATTGATTTTTGCTAAATAGTAAACATCTTTCCATAACTATTTTTTGTCTAAACTTGGAATATCCTGGACTTATAGGCAGAAGTTAATATTGGTAACAAAAGTAGTCAATCATGATCAAGCCCTTTTCCATCAAATGTGATTTGGATTACTGAAAAAATATTGTCTGTAGCTGGAATTGATTTGCTGATTCCATCTTCTAAAACGTTGCTCATTTTGATGCCCAAGGTATCACGGTAAGCATATGCATGAAATATTTCAGTTCTAATTCTACATATCCTACCTATCATTTGACTGCATGAAGTGCTTTCAAAATGTACCTGTCTCTGATGATGGGGGGATGACCTTGAACTGTAAGGAATTGCTGCTTAATAGCTGAAACTTTTAGCAACACGTTTTTTTTTTCAAGCACAAAAATGTTTATTTTTTTCCCTTTTCTTGAATATATACATTCTCTTGGTAGTGAGAGGTTATACCACTGACCATCATATACAAGGGGCTGAAACAGGCTGTACAACAGGCAGTCGTGGCAAATGGGAAGTTTCAGTGCAAGCAAAAGGGAGAAAACAGTGAGAAGACATTTTCGGTGTTTATGCTCATAAAGCATACAGACATGAATCTAAAATAAAGTCTCAAACAATGTAAAGATACATGTTACAGAGAACAGAAATCTCTTACTGTAGATGTATTCTCCCCAGGCAGAAGACTGCGTCAAGTTCTACAAAATTCAATTCTAACAGAATTGACAGCATCGTATTCAATGGTACCAACAAAAATATTGCAGACAGTTCTCGAGTGCTCAAAGTACAGTAGACTCATATAAATAACAGATGGGTAGCGCCAAACAGCTCCACCCCTTCAGCAGGCAGTTTAAAAATACTGCTGCCATATTGAGAGTGGCAAAGTGCAAGCAGTGTGCCTTCAGCTCTAGTACTGTGATTCTGTTAAGTGTGCCATTGTATTTGTAGATGGGATTCTTTGCTCCTTTTTCCACCAAAGGAACAAAGTCTTGCCAACCTGCAAATAAATAGTGAGTGGCTTTCGTGTGCCTTTAGACTGAAAGGTGAAGATGCAAATTCTACATACGGTAACATAAAGCGAATGTAAGAAGGAAGGAAAGAAGCACAAGTCAAAAGCCAATTCCATTTCACGGAGAATACTCTGAAGCGGTGGACAGGCAGATCACATGCAAGGAGACTTCCGTACTTACAAAGATCTTACAATAACTTTGGGCTGTTGTCCTAATGTCAAGAATTATGGTTAACTGTATTTCACACATGAAACATGCAAGGTTTGTGATTTAACTGAATGAGACTGTTTGTTCAGAAGATGTCAAAAAATGTTACAGCTGAATATCAGAGGGGGAAGGGCATCTGCCTGCCAAATTGGCTGTTTGAAAGAAAAAGAGAGGTTGTCACTTGCAACTGCTTTTCCAGAAAGACCACATAACAATTTCCCCCCTCGAACACAGAGATACAGCTTACATTCAGGCTCCTTCCGTAACAACAAAGCGATCCATTTCATTACGCTTTACTCAAAGGGCTGGAGCCCCAGTCAGAGAGCGGGTTAAAGATTTAAACTACCAAACACACCACTTAACTGCAGGTTAAATTAAAAGCATATAACAGGAGAAAATAAAACTGGTCAAGAATTTCAGATGTAAACTGTCACCATTAAATTTATACCATTGTATTTTTGCAAATAAAAAAGTTAAGCTTTTCCAAGCAGTTTGTAAATAAAGTACACCTTTCAGTTATTGATGTGATTATTTTAACCTTCCCAGTTTGAACTGAGAAGCTTGAATTCAAGGCACTATACTCCTGTAAGATCAGTACTGTTCTCCTACCCATCCATTCAAGTACGTTAGTGTTGAACGTAGCGATTTCAAACACCAGAGAAGAAACTCAACCGTCTTCGGCAACGAAGGAGAAGGAAGGATTGCCGAAGAGCACACCGATTGATGGGAAAGCACTCCACCGGGCCAGCCTGAGGGGGTCATGGCTAATGAACTAGTAAGCCTGAATGGGGCCAGCAGGGAGAAACAGATTGCCTAGGAGCTAAGCATTGGAGGGTGTCAGCTACTTAGGTCATTCCAGATTAGGGCCTCTGCAGGGGCACCGGAAACAATTGGAAGCTATTGGGGCCAAGAGCTGGAAACTGTGCAATGCTCTGGCCTCCTCTCAACCCCGGCTGGGTAGTTGGGCCCGACCAGGGCACTCCAAAGAAGGTCGTAGGGAGAACTCCTCCATACTGACCAAGAGACATCACATAAGGTTTGACTGGGCCAGTTAGGAGAGTACCTGGCATAGGCACTGGCTGGGACGGTGGAACTCCAGACGTTAATGCAGCTGACAGTGGACAAGTCACTGGAACAACACACTTTTTCCCCATTCCTGTTCTTACTGCATTAACCTATAAAAGCAAACATAAGAAAGTGTAGCTGTAATTCTTGTTTCCTCTTTTACAGAGCAGTTCATAGAAATTATCATTGTCAACCCATCTCTTTCACCCTGTTTGGAGGGGACATGCTGGACATGCTCCCTCCTGTGGCCAAAATGGCAATGCGGGAATGAACACACACAACTACTTCTCACGGTGGGGCTCTAACCCTTCTCGTGTTACCAATATAAACACCAAGGGAGTTCTAGCTGAATGCAATACATTTTTAAGCATGGCAGGATTCCCCCCCTCCCCAACTCATTATTTCTCCCTGCAGGAACTGATAACAAATCAAAGTGACAAATCACTGCTTTCCTTAAAGCAACATCAACTATGGCTATTTCTCCAGCAGTAGCCGATATTAGCTGGAGAACCTTTTGGCTATGCACATTTTAAAGAGCCGATGGCTAAATTTGGAAAACTAGCCCTCTATAACATGTTATAAAATGGAAAGTATGTTTCCAAAGCAACCAATTGTAGTTAAGTAGTTAACCTTTTCCCTGCTTCTGTTAAATAACTCTGCTTATATAAATATAAACCAAATAAATATAAACCAAAGGATTGCTTGGTCCCCCTGGATCTGGATAGCAGGTTTTAATTTCATAAGTGTTTTACAACTTTTGACAGTGATTCTATTAAATTAGCACCTAGTCCTGAACAATCTTTCTTTGACGCAAATCCCAGGTTCTGTAAATATGAAATCAGACTGATAATTACACCAAGGGACCGACCATTCTTAAAGCAGAAAGAGCACACAAGTACGAGGAATGAAAGGCAAAGTATCTTAGAGAATGGAGAGTTAAAGGTGTCTTCTTTCTTGGCAGATTTTCTAGTACAGGTAGTCCCCGACTTAAGACCACAATTGAGTCCAAAATTTCCATTGCTAAGCAAAGCAGTTATTTGGAGGTTTGTTTGTTTTTTTGCCACAGTTGCTAAGGGAATCACTGAAGTTAAGTGAATTGTGCGGTCTTTAAGTGAATCTGGCTGCGCCCGTTGGCTTTGCTTGTTGGAAGGCAGCTAGGAAGGTTATAAATGGTGATCACATCACCCCCTGGGACAACGCAACTGTCATAAATACACATCAGTTGCCAAGTGCCCGAATTTTGATCACGTGACCATGGGGATGCTGCAATGATTGTAAATGTGAAAACCAATCACGAATCAATTTTTTCAGTGCTGTTGTAACTTTGAATGGTCACTAAACAAATGGGATTGACAAGTAGGATCAACTTGTTGGACAGAAGGACCTGTAGATCCTACTGAGAATTATTCTCAGGCTAGCAGCCATTTAATTTAGTTCATTCCTAGATCAGACCAACAAGCCAATGCACAATTCAAATTGCTGTGCAAAATTAGTATTGTGAAATACTAATCTGAAAACATTATTTATTGGTTTCTTTCTTCTAAAATACTGCATGTTTTTATTCTGGGAATAAGGAGAATTTTCTCAAGAAAATAATGGGTTTGCTAAGAAAGAAAAAAACAGTTCTAATATACCTGTCCCATCCCAAGATATCAAGTCTTGCAAGTAGAACAAAGATAAATCATTTATAGCTCCATGACCAACTTTTGCTTTTTTGGGAATACTCCATGATCCAGTTAGAGGTTTTGGAAAGGAAATATGTATGTTTGTGACTAACATTAAGTTGAAGAAGTAAATTAAATCTGAGAATAGTGTGCTTTTTTTCTCCCTCAATTCTTTAACAAAGGAAAACACCAACAGTTCTTATCTGAGAAATATTCAGTATTGCAATATTCAGTATTGCAGAATATCAATGTGTATAGAAACCACATCCCTGTGTCTGCAGTAAAGTATAAAAACAGGGGTGCCACGGAAAGGAACACATGGTCAGAACTTCTGAAAATAATTGCTATTTCACTATATTTGCTATTTGTGGCCTTGTAATGTATTTGGAAAAGTTGTTCAATGACAGATAAAGTTGTTGTGCAGAATGGATTTGGCTCATGATACTTCATTGAGGCAGACAGGCCTGGCCTTTGTGCCACCACAACTGTTCCTACCAGTCTTTCCCCAACCTTGGTGCCCATTAGATATATAAACTTCAACTGTTTACATTAGCTTAAAACTCTAGCAGAGTCTAGCCTTAATTAGCCCCAATCGGTAAAAAAAAAAATCGAAAGAGCTTATTTCTATATAGGTAAACCTGTCTTAACAACAATAATTGTGACTGGAATTTCCATCGCTAAGCAACACAGTTATAAAGTTTTTCATGTGATGACTTGCTTAGCGATGAAAATTCTCAGTTCTTACAGTTGCCATTATTAGGAAAATCCCACAATGCACAATGCCATTAAGTTCGATGTTGTGTGGTTGCCATTTGCAATCTTTTGCCATCTTTCTACTTTGTTTGTAGGAAGCTGTCAAAAAGGTTTGCAAACTGTAATCACATAACCATGGAGATATTGCGGTTGACATAGTATGAATGGTCACTGAACAATTTATTATTAAGGACCACATGTATAAATAGTAATAGCACTTACGTTTATATACTGCTTCACAGTGCATTTACAGTCCTAAGTGGTTCACAGAGTCAGCATATTGCCCCCAACAATCTGAGTCCTCATTTTACTGATGTTGGAAGGCTGAGTAAACCTTGAGCCTGGTGAGATTTCTACTGCCAAATTGCACTCAGTAGAAGTAGCCTGCAGTACCGTACTAACCACTACACCACCAAGGCTCAGTACTTTTGCAATTGTGGAATAAGATGTGACTGTGACCATCTATCACATAAACATTAAATGAACCCTCATTTGATTTTTTTTTCAGACGTCTTTGTTTGTTGATTGATTTGCAAAGAATTATTCCAGCAAATTCAGAGCCAAGGAAAAATGTAAATGATTTATGATACCGTGGGTAAAAAATCGTCCAGGATAAGAAGAGAGATTGAGAGATTTGTTGGCTTCAAGCTTCATTCTTTATGACATCACCCATTAGGACACTCAATCACATTTTTTATAACACAGTACACTGTAGGTGGCTTTTCACTGGAGTCTACTACCCATGGAACAGAAAATTGTGTTTTGAATATTTTCAGCATTATTCCTCATTTGTAATGGTTGGGCCACTACCCATGCTGATTTGATCGATTCTCCATTTTAAGAACACATTACATCATAGGACGGAGAAAAATTACTGTTTTCCCATTTTCATTCATGGCTTTTAAATGCACATTAATGCCAATTAAATTCCACCAACATTTCCAATTATGGTAAAGCAGATGAATCAATGAGCAAACCACATGAAGTACCCAATGACAATATCTATGATTAATATTCACAATAAAGGAATTACCAAATGCAAGAATCTTCATTAGGTATGGAAAATGAAAAAGAGAAACTCTGAAAGGCAAAATATTACAGACTAAACTATATAGTGGCTAAACAGTATTTCGCA
The DNA here is from genome assembly GCA_027560395.1 of Boaedon fuliginosus. Classification (NCBI taxonomy): domain Eukaryota; kingdom Metazoa; phylum Chordata; class Lepidosauria; order Squamata; family Lamprophiidae; genus Boaedon; species Boaedon fuliginosus. The sequence continues at coordinate 175,179 of JANHGC010001210.1, forward strand.
AGGTATTAGCCAAATCAGAGAAAGATCTGGATAAAAAAAAAGAGAAAGAGAAAATGCTCAAAGGCTCTTGAGAGCATAAGAAAGTAAGAAGGCCTAGGTAACAGAAGTCTGAGGAAATGGAAAAGATTTTTTTAAAAAGCCACAAAGTTAAAAAGGCACAAAGGGAGAAGGAAAGATCAAGATATTTAATTGCACTGCAAATGAAAAAGATTTGAAGGCTAGAAAAATAAAATACAGCTACCTGAAGAGATGAAAGAAAGAAAGCTTTCACATTTATGGGCTCAGGGGCTCAAGAATTGCAGCTGGGGTACTATTGTGGAAGACATGGCGTAGAATTGATTAGTTTTTTTTCCAGAAGTCAAAACAAGAACAAAGAGTTTAAATGATAAGGAAGTAGATTTTGGTTGGACATCAGGAAAAATATTTTAATAGCAAGAATCAATTATTCCAACGCTAGACATCCTTGGAAGAATATAAATTCCTTCAGGCAGGTGTTTAGTCAGAGGCTGGACGGCCAGCTGTTAGAGATGCCAAAGGAGAAGATTCTTGTACTGGGAGAAGATTGGCAGATAATGTCCTCCAAGATCCCTTCCAATCCTTCTGTGTTCAATTTGGGTTGTCTTTAATAGGATTTTTCGCTGTTTTTTCCCCAACATTTGCACTATTTTTGTTTTACTTTTTATTGTTGGGTCCTTGAGCTAGAAAACCAGGTTTGAAAAAAAAAAGAATTAAGGCATTTATAGCGTCCCGAGTTTTAATTTTTGAATCTTTATGCCTAAAGATCTTGGTAGCCAGATTTTATACTAACCATTCTTCTTTTTCAGAAACAGGAAGACAATGCTATAGAAATGCTGGAATCTCCATATGTATGAACTTTATTTTTCAAACTATTTATGTCTTAATTAATGCAACTAGAAATGTGCTACCAATTGTGTTCAAATTTTGTAGAAATCAATTGACCATAAACATTATTTCTGGCTTACAATCAGTAGCCATTGGACAGTGGTTAAGGCCTGAGGTCTGCAAAGGTATTGAATATGGACTTCTGTATTCATATATGTATCTACAGTATCTATATAATGTAACTGTCTCTGATCTATGAATTTCATCCGAGTTATTTTTTCATATGGCTAATGTACACATGTCCACATCACAGCGCTCCAATGCTCATGACTAGTGCAAATATCATTTTGTGAATGGGATATTAATCTTTATCTGAGACAACCAGATGTGTTTGAAGAATGTGGCCTTTTATCTTTCATAAAAGAAAACTTCAGAATATTGATGTGCTTGCTTTGTTTTGTTCATTCACTATGCTCCCATTCAAAATTTAAAATGCTACCCAAACATTATGCTACCCCTAAGATAATACAAGTACTCCCCACTTATAATTGGTCTTGAAAGTTGTGGGTATTGCAGCATCCCATCACAATTCAAGGTACTTGGCAACCAGCACACCTGTGTGACAACTGCAATATCTCCTGGTCATGATTGCCATTTTCAATCTTCACAGCTGGCATATTATATTTCAACAGCAAAATCAACAAGGAAACCAACGGTCACAAGTCATAGTCATGTAACATTGGTCCTAATGACTTGTGATTCACTTAATGACTGCTGCCTGAATTGATGTTGTAAACCTGTGTGGTCATGTGGCTTTTCACTTTACAACCTCATCATTTAGCAATGGAGTTGCTGGGCTCCTGGTTTATAAGTGTGGACAACAGATACTGTACCTGTAAATCCAAACCACTGAATTGCTACAAACCTACATTTTACTTTGCATTTATTTTTTTTCTCCATCTTTCAGTCACATTGAAGTCCGTATCTTACCCAACTAGCTATACTCATACTTGTGTGTGCACACAGACACACTCATAATATATAGTTATGTTTTGTTTACATTTATCCATCAATCAAGGAAATTGCCTCCAGCGGCTCAAAATGCTATTTTCGTATTTTTTGTTTCAACAGGTATTACTTATCAGGTTAAGTAATATTAGTGAAAGGTCCCCCCCTTATGATGAACTCATGAGCTAGTAGGAGTTATAGTCCACACGTATTCCATTAGATGCCAAGAACAGTGAGCTATAGTAGCCTTCTTTGTCCATGACTGATGTCAAAAACAAAAAACACATCTCTGTTGGCTGATGCTCATGCTTTTCAGCCAGGTGGAGAAATTATGTCCCTTAATGTAGTAGTTCCTGGTGCAAATGAAGCAAAGAAAAGTAAATTCTGTTTAGACACAGGGTTGGGGAATGGGGAGGAAGCGTGGGCTATACTGCTTATACTGTTTTGGATATCAAATAAAACAGGACAAGAGAATTCTTGTAAGATTTTATGAAACTGATCCAAGAGTCACCGGCTTTTTCAAGTAAAATATACAAAGTTTTTTTTCTTAGAGAAAAGGATGATGCTAAAAGGAACAGAGCCATTTGTTGAATAAAAATAACATATGTAGTATTTATAGTGTATGGTAAGGAAAAGAATAGTACATTTGCATTGAAACAGCATGCAGTCAACTTTCGTGAATAGATTTGCTTGCACAGCAATTATGTATACATATATACTGTAAGAATGTACAAAACCCGGTAATAAAAATTCTGTCTTCCTCTGGTAAGAGTACTTTTCAGCTTTTTTCTTTTCTTAGATTTTACTAGAATACACAGAGATTCTTTGGAAATGCTTGGCACCACTTTATCAAAATCTTGACTGTATCAGGGGAGTAAATGGGAGGGCCGGTTCAATTGTAACTATGGTTGCTGAAGGGTTACTCTCGGTTGGGCCCAGGCTTCGGAACTGCAAGCCTACTTCTTCCACTTAACTAGTTGATTGACAAAGGAATAAAAACAATCACATAGAAAACTCTCTATGAGTGGGTTTCACAATTTTAAGAACCTTTGTGTTACTGTATTGTATTGATTGATCTCCCAGAGTATATGTATTGGTGCTTCAGAGCTGTAACAAAACAATAATGTCATCACTTATACTTTTTGTTTTCCCAACTGGAAGTTGTGTAGTGTTCAAAAAGAGCATCATCCATACGCAGATAACCATTTGCAGTAACCAAATAGAAAATATATATATGTATGTTTCTTGGAACTTTTCTTGTTGCTAAGGCAGGCCCCTCCATTTTTTACTTTCAGTCAACAGTACAATCTATATATTTTAATATGAAATATCCAAAGCCTGTGAAGTCACTACTGTGGAAATGAAACTTTTAATTGTTTAAGTGTCCTTGTTTTCTAAGAATTATTCTAATGAAAGGGACCTAGCTGCTCATGGATAAACATGAATATTTCCAATGTCTTTCCAATGCCTTTTATTTTCTGTTTTTTTCTGTTATTCTAACTTAACAGAAAAGTTATTTACTGTTTTTTAGATTCTGTGGTAGTCAAAAAAAAAAGCAACAATAATCTGTCAAGGGAGTCCAAGATTAAAGAATAAATTCTAGGAAGGTAACTTAAGCAAACCTCTTGATACTTGATAAACAATACTCATTAAATGTTTCTCCTCATTTTCAAATATATTATGATTCTTCTCTCACGCTTCTCCTCTACGGAACAGAAAATATACGAATTTCTGCATAAATACAAATAAATAAATAAATAAATACACTTCCCTGATTCAATGGCCCTGGCACATTATTTGTGACTTGGTCGATCCAGATGTTTACAGTGCTGCCAGTGGGCTTGCCCCATTCTTAAATATATACTAAAGAGGACAGATCTAATTTATATTCGATTTCAAATACCACCAAGCTTCAAACAGTATTGAAGCAGCCTTGCTTGCACTAACTGTGTTTGAATTCTGTAGGCGGGAAAGAAGGGAAGGGAGATGACAATTGGTTCAAGCCAGAATATTATGGCTCTAGTTTTGCATATATGTATATTTTACATGAATTCAGGAATTCATAAAGTTGAAGATGATAAGCTAAAGCACTGAAAATGGATAATGGAAGTATGGTGAGGTGAAGATACCCATCTTTTTCTTTAAGCCACTCTGGTATATTTAAATATATTTCTTTATATGAAATGTTATGCATTTATTCAACTCAAAGTGATCATTTACAATGAAATCTGAAGCATTTTATCAAGAAGTCCCTACTGTATTCAGTCAGACTTGATCGGTATTCATTCTTCAAAGTAAAAATTCAAGCCACTGAAGTAAAGGGAACTTAATTTGAATAGATTTATGTAGGATCATATTGACAGTTGTCACTACTCTGTTCTAAAGTTGGACTATTGGCAGAGTCGCTTGCAAAACCCACTAGCTGCTGCCAATATACCAACTATGGAATTAATGATATTTGGGGGGAAAATACATAAAATAAACTTCATCAATGTTGTTTGAAATTATTTAAGACAAGCAATATTTGATTACCAGTGAACGTATTGCTGTGTATAAACTATTTCCACAATTTTCAATTTGCAAAAAGTTATATGCTGAACCATACATGTATTGTCAAGCTCAAGTCCAAGTTGATAAAAAAAATATCTTAAGTTATTTTTAGTAGTCAATGAATTGAAATGGATTTTATATGGAATATGCTTTTTTAAAGCTTATGTCCTCCTCCAAACATCAGTTTTGCAATGGCTTTCAGACCCAAAGTAAAACGTAATGCTCTTCAAGGAGTGCCACTTACTCCACAGGTCTCATTCTGTGTCTGCATGGGATTAGCCTTGGGTTCCATGTCTTGCCGTTTTTGATTCTGTTTAAGTTGGTTTAAAGATGGCTTTGCTTGTACAGCTCCCACGGTTTTGCTTGTCCATTGATCCACCAATTTGTGGAGATCGTCTGTGAAGGTTCCTTTCTTGTTGTTACTGTTGTTGGCTTGTACCTGAACCTGTATCGTTGTTTGTGGTAGAGGATCCGGATATGCTACAAGGCTGTTTGCTGAAGATCCTAAGACATCATGGAAAGGTAAGAATCAATTATATGTATATATAAAACATGTATTTTCTTTTGAGTATATTTATTACAATTCATGGTATTTCTGAAATTACTATATGTTTAATCAATCAGCTTCTTCTTCTGAAGAACATTTTTTTGCTTCAAAAATGTGTTCAGAGTGATTTTAATTTTGTTATTCAGAGTATTAGTTTAGTTAGGATAAATTATATCTTCTTTCCTCACAGAAGTCTGTTTTTTTTAAGTCATAATTGGCTAAAAAAATCTCTGCAGCCATTTAAATTTTTATATTTCTGCAGAATTCTCAAGTGCCTCCTTATTCTGTTCTGAACTGAAATGCAGTTTAAGATTTTACTCATATTTTCCTTCTTTTTTTAAGAAAAAAAATCACTTTCAAGATGGTAGCAATGAATGACACAAGTGGTCACAATTTGAAAGACTACAAACATGGCAACTAAACCTATTCAATCAAATTATAAAAATACGTATACATACATCCTGAAACTGTTGAAACCTTTACACAAAATAAGTTGCAGTAGAGGCATTAAAACCAATTAAGTAGTAAAGTGACATAAAGCAGTATTGACAATTGACCCATGACTCTGAAATAATTTTTTCCCCAATTATCTCAAAAACGTGTATCCTAATTTCAAAATGACCAAAATTTGAAGCAAAAAAGTTCAAAATTGTATTGAAACGGTATTACATACAATGAACTAACGTCTAAATGACTATTTCTACATCATGAATTTGCAGAGAACACTAGCCACACAATTAGTATTTATTTTTACTTACATAAAATCTTATGCATTTCTTTAAAACTTCTCGTGCATTGAACTAATGTGAATTTGTATGCTTGTTGAAAAATAGAACATTGAAAGTGCTCCCCCCAATTTATACTTCAGTACTTCAAGCATTTCAATAAAGGAGAGGAACTATTAAACTGTATTAGTCAGCCAGCCACGAAAGAGCATTATAAGGAAGCAGAGTTAATTAGCAAGCATATGACTCAGCTTTATCTCATTAAAATACACATGTACATACTGAAATTATGATGATCTTGCAACAGGCATGCACCCAAAAACAGCACGGACATGCAAAGCTATGTTTAATTCATAAGCAGCATAATTTAAATGCCATCATCAATGCAGTCTGCTGTTAAATAAACCACTAAATTATATTTAAACAAAGCAACCCATGCTCAAAAATAAATACCAAAAAGCCAAAAATAAAAGAGAGAGGGATAGTTACTACTACTGTGATCTTTGCCTAGACATAGTCGTTTCAGAGTAGACCCTACAAGGTAAATGATACAAGATATAGAGTTAGGTAAGACTAAAAAGAGAAAAATAAGAGTCTGATGGACAGTCTTCTGCATTTTTAAACAATAAAAAATAACCATTATGCAAGAAGGAACAGACAGAAAGTCAGCAGTTCAGGTGTAAAAGAAGAAATAATGGGCCTGCTCAAAGCCTATAGAAATTTACTGATATGAAAAATAAAACATTGCAGATTTTTTAATTGGCTCCTACAATTTTTATTACATAGAGTAATATTTTAATCAATGCTGCTTCTAAATCAGTTCCTATTCTGTATGCACAATAAACGGAATACCTCTGATTTCTCTCAGTGAATGATAAAAAATAAGAATAGACTGGAAGCAAGAACTTCCCATTTCAGGTTTTAGACCCAGTTCTGCAGAACTAAGGCACATCAAATTGAAAGTATGTATTGAAATGCAAGGCAACGAATTGCTTCATCTTGATCTTATCACCAAACTGCATTTGGATGCTTACAGCTCTACTGTATAGGAGATAGCATTTCCTATCATTCTTTGTTATTTATTTGATGAGCTAGGTAGAAAATCCTACTGCTTGGTTAAGAATATTCAGTTGAATTAAATGCAGTGTTCAATGCAGACAAAATAAGGAGATATATTTATTCTGACAGAAAGTCAGCAGGAAGGTTATTAATTGGTCTAGCTCTAGCTGGTTTAAATTTTTCTTTTTCTGTTTTATTTATCTAACCTACCTACTTTGCCTTTGTAATATTGTAATAATGTCATAGGGGGTTATCCATTATTAGGTGCATGTTGGTACTACTGTCCACCATGATTAATCAAGTAGTTTCTGATATGGTAGAAAGATTACTCAACTTTGCATGCAAACACAACCCAAACCATTCCAAACTTTGATAGCAATGCATGTATATGTGTGTGTACATGACTATACTTATCTATCCCAATGGTGTTGGTCAGCTTGAGTGTTACAAATGACTATCTTTCAAACAGAAAGAAAACTACATTTTACCTCACTAAGTCTTATCCTGAATGTTTTATTCTAATTTTAGACAAGGGAGAGAGCATCATGCTATCATCACACAAATGCTGTGACTTAGATACTAAAATGTCAGGATGCAAGTCCATATCAGCTGCATTTATAGTATATCTTCTCAGCTGTTTTGTCATTTTGGTGTCATCATCTTTTACTGGATCTTGTTACACTGTCTACATTCAATCTACCTATTGGTAACCCTCAATCATGTAGGAATAGCAGATTCCACGTTTGTGCACATCAACAAGGGACTTATTTTAGTGCCAGAACAATAAAATCTGACTATAGATTAGTTGATGTCTGCTGATATGACACATGAATTGAACCTAGCTCCAAATAATTGTTTACGTTAATTATTATACTTCATGTGGGAATCAAAATGTGGTAAAAACAGCATTCTATGACCATGATTAGATATAATTCCTTTGTCTACATAATAAATATCTCAAAAGAAGATCAGTTGATATTCCTTCCTTCCTTCCTTCCTTCCTTCCTTCCTTCCTTCCTTCCTTCCTTCCTTCCTTCCTTCCTTCCATCCATCCA
>JANHGC010001210.1:192611-202760 GCA_027560395.1 Boaedon fuliginosus
CCACAATTCTAATTTCACTGTTGTATACAAGACTACAGGTCAGATATATATGAATTAAACATAAATCATCGTAGTACAGTAGATCCAACACTTGATATCACCATGACATCAAGATTATAATTTCAATGATCTGAGCATTCTATGCAATGTCTAATATAATTTATTAAGAAGGCTTAAAGAAAAATAGGATATTTGTTTCTTACAATCATACAGTAAAATAATGTTCAAATATGCATCACAGAAAAATGATACATGATCTTCATATTTAAAAAGTGACATTTTCCTTTTTTCTACTTAAAATCAGTTCAGAAAAAAATGTTCCCCTGCTTTCCACATATACGATAGGGAACAAAATTACAGTTTCCTAATTTGCCCATTGGATTTTCCTGGACAAAATTACTTGAATAATGCATGTATACAAATATGTAAAAGATAAATCATGTTGTTTAAGCATATAAAGTTAGAAGGTCTGGCTTCCCACCATAAGTAAAAGCATTAGTTATATAGTACTATATATTAGTTATAGTATAACTAGTATATAGTTATATATAGTTCATATTTAACATATTTCATGTATTAAAATTATCACCATAAATTTCCAAAAATTTTCATGAGAATTACACATTAAATTTTATTTTGAAATTACGACATTCTTCATTACTATCGTGGTACACACATTAACTAATTCCTAGTTTTCTTAATAATTATATCTAATAACCTGTCATATGTTAGTTGTTCATATGGATATTTAGAAAGAAAAATGGACATTAAAGTTATGTTCTACTACCTGCTTTGTTTATTTCTGAATGCTGGATCCCGGTGCAAGTAACATCAGGTTGTTCTACCTATAAGCAAAAGTATACAATTTAAATTAATCTTTCAAGGTTTTAATCTCTATAGAAATATATAAACTCTAAAATTATTTTTACATTTCATCTTAAAGCAAATCTCTCTTAAGTCACTGATTTGTATTTCACTGTTTGGAATATCATTCCATTCTGACATCACATGGTTAACGTTTAATAGATTAAATACTATTTCATATAAACTTCTGTTTTCTGATAGAATCAATATTATATGACAATTTTTTTCCTCAAACTAAATGGTACATAAAATCTGTTATTATACTGCCCCCTCTTCCTGTTTTTATTATTCTGAGTTCACAGTACTGCAGAGTAGTCTTCGCAAAAGAAAGGGAGTCATTTTCCACTTTTCCTCTTATTTTGTGGGTGGATTTCTTTCACATGTTCCTAGCTCATACTGTACCACATATGGTTACATTAAAATATGGGAAAATGGGAAGTAGTACATATATTTGATTTCTAAAGTGCCACCACCACATAGCTCTTGGCAGTGTAGTAGAATTGCAAACATACTTTAAAAAAACCTACATGGACAAATAACCACACACACATATTTGTATGCGTAATTTACTTTGGCTCTAGGATTAATTTACATAATAATTTCATCTTTTACATATATCCAGTATATATATTTGAGAAAAAGGCTTTATGTTTGAGATGTCCAAGACATATAGGGAATCCTCGATACAAGAGTTCATTTAGTGGCCGTTCAAAGTTACAACAGCATTGAAAAAGTGACTTATGATTTATTACTTAACACAGTTGCAGCAATCCCCATGACCAGGTGGTCAAAATTCAGATGCTTCGCAATTGACTCATATTTGAGGGATGCAATATCCTAGGTCATGTGATACCTTTTGTGATTTTCTGACAAGCGAAGTCAAGAGGAAAACCAGATTTACTTAACAACTGTGTTACTAACTTAACAACTACAGTGATTCACTTAACAAGAAGAAAGGTCATAAAATGGGCAACTCACTCAACAATGTCTCACTCAGGAACAGAAATTTTTGGCTCAATTGTGGTCGTAAGTCAAGGTCTATCTGTATTACTTTTTACCAGGTCCATGCTGTTCCATCTTTGGTTAAAGAATTTCAGTTTGCCAAATGTCCAAATAAGTTCCTTTCCCTTCTTGTTTAAATTTTCTGTGTCATGTTGAAAAGTATGGATTACAGTAGCTGGGCCATTAAATTATTCAAAATGTTCAGCAATATACCCATATCTAAAGAACTTTCCCATGTGGACCATGTGTTCCCAAAAGTTGGAAGTCTCATTTTTTTGACTGGAAGGTAATATTGAAGTCCTTTTCTGCAAGAACAACTTTTTTCTTCACAACCCTAACAGAACACCAATAAATAGGAACACCTAACAAATACTAGTAGTAAGTATCTTATCAGAAGAACTGAGAAGTTTTGAGAAGTTAACATCATAATAGAATAAACTAATAGAATAAAGCTTGGATTAGGCTTTTGAAATTAATGACAGGCAGAAGCTAAACTCTGTTTAAAGAACCTAAATTCAACTTGGCAATAGCTTAATTTTTATCACTCAGTTGATTCTACGAAGAAATAATGAAACATGTCTGATATGGATTTATTAAGGATGAAATCAAATGTGTTTTACAGTTTATGCATGGACAGCTACTTTTTCTTTAACAAATATATTTTCAAAGATGAACTGGATTGAGACCAGAATTACTGTACAGGAGGAGAGCAGTAAGAGTTGTCCATGCCAGTTTGGGTAATAATCTTATTTAACCACATGCTTGCCTTATGCAGCAAGAGAGAATTTTCCAATGGTGGGCAAACTACATTTAGGAAATATAGATTGCAAAACTAATTGTAAAAAATTGTTTATTGAACTTGTGTGTAAGGAAATATGCACACAAATTTCAATACATATACTTCCATGTTTTGTCCAGATTGATTTCAGAACTTGCATAGAGGAAGATAGGACACTGAATATTTGAAGATGTATGAGAAATTTATCCTTTGCTAGCTAAGATGCTACGCACATGTTTACAGGATGACACAACACATAACATCTTAGCTTCTATGGCATGATGGTCAGCAGAAAATACTGGACCTTTAGAAGGAAATAGTAAACAATATTTTTTGGGTGGTGGTGGTAACTTTTAGCCATCACTAACTGCCAGTCTGACAGTCTCATATTTAACATTACTGTCTGGCTTTGAAATGGAAAATCCCTGAGCACATGATTGAGAATATTCACACACCAGAAAAATTGTAATATATTGTAAAAGGAGCTCTATTCGATACAAATCTGTTTCTGAAAACATACTGGAGATGTAGATTATATTTGGGCCCACACTAGACATCTCAAGTTGATAATAATTATTTCTAGGAATCTAGCCACATAGCTGAAAATGCATGATTTTTCTTCTTTTTAAATAGTGATGCTTATTTGTGTATGTTTTATATAGATGTACCAGCTATTAGGAAAGAAGCTGTATTTTTTTTTTAAAAAATTAGAATCCTAGGGCTCTATAGGTCAAAAGAAATCATATAATCTCAAAGACTGAGATCATGAGATGAATCACATAATCATGTAAAATACTCTAGATACACAGGTTATTGCAAATTTAACGTCTTGTAAGAAGTTACAACAATAGAATATTGGAACTCATTCTGAATACTATCATGAATTTGAAGACAGTCAAAAAGTATGCCAGGAATTTCAGCATCTGAACTTAAGAACAATTAGAAAAAGGGATAGATAGAATAAGATATATATATTTGAAATATCCAACAAAGTATGTGAATGCGTGTATTGTGCGTGTATAAATGCATCCCCGGTACAGGATTGGATTGAATAGTTTCCATTCTGAAGTACTTCCTTTATTAAGAATTTATTGCTTTTTTATGAGATCCAGAAAATACGGAAAGCATTTGTAAGACATGTTTCCTTCTGGACCACTTCTGTGGATCAGATGTTTAATAAGTAATCTAACCACTGGGAAATCTTCTGATTCCTTGAGCAATTCCAGGGAATTGACTCTCTTTATTGCCTGAAGACTCAGAACTTGGAATATTCCCTTTGTCAAATATTTATAAAGTTTGACACACATCTATTCACTGAATTAAGATATTCTGAGACTAATGTACTTAAAAAAATAATTGAAGCTAGTGCTCTTTATAGTGCTTATTATACTTTTTCTTGGATACTGAAGAAATGTGTAACGTAGCTTTCTGTCAATACAATAAAAATGAGTGAATTGATGCAATTTGGAATTATAATATTGGGAGAGAAGGAAAGTTATATTCTTTTGTTTCAACTGGTATAAACTGGTAAAAAGTTTATGCTTTTTACTCATGAAGAACATTTTTATCAAGTTTATTTTGGAATCCAGTGTTAAAAATTACATATTGTATTTGGCTACTAAATGTGACATTATATGACTGGCCTCCATCCACATCAGATCTAGTAAAGCATTAATAAAGGCCAAAGTGAGAAAAGACCAACTTTAAGTGAAAAAGGAAATTCTGCTACGATATATTTTTCCTAGTCAGGTCAATAAAATAAATAAGGCTATGAGTCCCGATTCACCCTTATTTACTTATTTTGCATGGTGCCCTTAATGATCTTTTAGTTTAAGATATTACAATTAATTCAATAACCCTAAGTTCAAAGAAGTATCAATGTAAATAAAGATATTATTATAAATGTGATGAATTTTAAGTAAGAGGGATCTGATTTCTTTTTTTAATGAAGTTTTTGGAAACATGGAAAATTTACTTTTTTAAAAAATTGGAAAATATTTGAGGTTCTTTTAATGCTTCAGTACTTAAGTACTGACAGGTAACTGTGACAGTTTGGCCCTTAGAAGTCAGCAATAGGACCAATATTGAAAATACGTTATTAGAATTACAGCAGTTTTAATAGGCATCCGCATGACCTCTAAATGAATGGTTTGACTTGCCAGAATTGGAGAGGGTTGATCTTCAGCCATGTGAGCATCCAAGCCAACGCCAGGAATTTTCAAGTCTAACACAAGTGCAGGCAAAGGTGGCAGATTAAATTCACCATCCACTTGGTCTGGTGTTGCTGCTGAAGCAGATGATGTTGGAATATACTCTTGATACAGCAGGTTGCGAAGTTTCTCATCCAAACTTTTTATTGTGTTGTCAGTGAAATCAACTCTTGGTGGCCCTTCACCATCCGATTCTACCATACAAGGTGGTTGAGGTCCAGTCATGGCAGAGCCAATGGATGCAACTGGCTGGGACTGGGTCGGCATATGCAATTGGGATACAGCTGTTGAGAGGTGAGGAGGACTTGAAAGTTGAGATGTTGCTGAAACCGGAAGTTCAGAGACAGCAGGCATGGGTGGTATCTGGTCTACAAAAGAATGTGGTATCTGGCCAAGCTGAGTATTATCTGACAAACTGGGTGCTTGGGTTGAAGACTGAACTTCCAAAACAGGACCATCAGAGATGACAGGGAAAGAACTTTCTGTTGTTTGCACAGGAACAGACTGAAATGGTTTTGGCAGTCCAGCTGTGCTGTGTTCATGTTCTTTATTGAGAACACAAGTTTTCTCATCTTTCCTTTGTACTGTGTGCTGTGAGGTATTTAGAGGAACCTTATCCTCAAAATGTTCTTTAGATGTAGCTGTAGTATGGGCAGGGGTGTCACACTGACTGGCTAAGACTGGTTGTGGCAAAGGGCATTCTAGCTGACTTGTACTTTCAGCAATTTTTTCTAGTGTGGTTGAAGCTAACATTGGGTGGACCTGTGAAAGGGAACTTAATGAAGATGGAACAGAAACTTGTGTTAAAGGAGAAGGAGGAGGAGTTCCCCTGGGACACTCATTGGAACTAAGTTGATTAGAAATATGTTGATAAGCTATGCCTGTTTGTTTTTCTGTCACTGCAGAGCTCTGCTGCTGATCCTCCAACAGCTCCAGACCTATAAACAACAAAAGCAAAAGGATGTTTCTGAATTTGGAAAATCTACAAATGACCTTGTAAAATCTAAATACTTGTACAAAGACTTCAACAAGTATTGAGCATTAGGCATTTTTTCAAAGAAATTAAGAAAGATGAAATATTTTCTCAGCTAAATTATTTTAGATCGAACAATTATACATGCTTAATTGCACTGAATATGACAGCTCATCCTAGTGATTTTTCTAATACAACTCTATTGCACTGTATTGGCTATTAACCATAATAGCCTGTCCCATTTTAACCAACTGGAAAATCAAAATTAATACCAAGGCATTCTGTGTACTACATAAAACTTTAAAAAAGTCTTTTATATGACAAGAACTCCAATTACATCTACACATTTAAAACAAAACTGATTCAGGGTAATGTCCATAAATGTGTACTATTTGCAGAAAGGTTATGACACTTATTTTCACAAGGAAGTGATTCCGCCAAATATTTCAATCTTCATAGCTATTAAATAATTGAAAGAAATATTTTCTTTTAAAACCGCAGTTCTCAAAATGCAGGAGCCAGACTGTTGGGAACCTTCAACACCCCTTTCTTTTAAACAAAGATTTTTTTTTTATTATTTAAAAACAAATCGAAGCAACATAAAACAGAAAAAAAGGACAAAACAAGAAATATGAAGAAAACAAAAATATACATACAATTATATAAAATTTCATTCTTACATTAGAGATTACAAACTTCTGGCAATCGCCATTTTGTGGCAATCCATAATACATTTTGAATTATGTCTATCACATATTTACTCATCTTTGACACCCCTTTATTCTCATTTTTATCATGAATATACAATGGACTTTTCTAGAATCTAAATGCTATAGGATGACAACATCACTTTGATAGCTAATGGAATGTGGTTGTGTGTTCTTGTATTTTTTAAAATATTTCCTAAGCTAGAAGGTTTGGGATATAAATGTGCATTTTCAGAATTAATTTCGTTCTCGGTACTTCTGTTTGTACTAGCTAGCTTCAATTAATTAATTAATTAGTTTGTTTGCAGTCCATCTTGCTGCCCAATATTATGGTTGGTCACACAATAAGCCAGATATTTAGACTGGATTTGACATTTTTTTCCACTTACCAAATTCTTCCCAAGGACCAGAGGGAGGGAGATGTTGTTTAATAAGTACGTTATTGTACTTAATTGTAAGCTGCCCAGAGTTCTTCGGAGTTGGGCGGCATAAAAATGTAATAAATAAATAAATAAATAAATTAATTAATTAATGTTAATTGTTGTTGTATTGTTGCAGGATGTAAACAAATAAAGTTGCCTTTTGCAATTGACTGATATTGGTTTGTCAATGCTGATGGTGTTCAAGTGATGCTCCAGATGTTTTGGAATTGCACCCAAGGCACCTGTTACTATTTATTTATTTATTTATTTATTTTATTTTATTTTATTTTATTTTATGCAAATTTGTAGGCCACCCAATCCCGTAGGACTATTGGAACTGTTCAGGCATTCTTCGGTCATTCTGTTTCTCAGCTTCTTTTCTTTCATCCATTCAGCATATGATCTTAGCATGCCAATCTTATTTCCTAACCTGACCTTCCATTTTTGTGGTGCACTGATCAATGAAAAAAATATATTTTTTAATGAAACTTTAAGTGGCAATACAGTATTTTTTTAAAGGAGCTCTGCTAGAACTTGGTGTAGCGTGGACCAGCCAGATGTTGATTTCTTTAGGTAGAATGGGAGCAACTTCTGATAGCAGTTAAATTTTGTGCGCACCCACTTTTTGTTCAACCCATAGTGTAAGAACTCCTGTGCTTGGGAACTGCTTTTAACTTATTTTTATGTGGAACTGCATTCATCCTGAATGCATACATCTTCATTTTGACAATACGACTCATGCATGGTAGCTGTAGCCAAAAGTGTGGTGGTGTAATTGCAGCTGGTGCACCAGCTGCAATCCTTTCTGAGCCAGATTCACACTTCAGTTACATCCTGTTTTCACCCCTTTTATGTGAAGCTGCCCTTGGAACACTGTAAAGATATGGAAGGTGGCAGATAGGTTTTAACTTGGGATCTCATTATCCTTGCACTAGTTCAAACTTGTATGCTGAGCATAATTTGTGCAATTGTGTTAATCTCTAAAATTTCAAAATTTTATTATCTGAAGAACTGTCTCTCGCATTATGGGTTCTGCAGAGTTTTCTGAAGAAGAAACCTTCTGAAGATGTCTCTTTCCAAGGCAATTAGGAGAGGTCCTTCATCTGCAAATGTCCCAGGAATTGCAGTTTATCCTTAGTCTTCTGTAACATCTTTTTCATGAGACTTTTAATTCTTGATTACTTTCAACTTTTGACTATAATGTATATCTTTTTTGTACATTGCATATCAATCACTGTCAGCCATACAGATAGTTCTTTATTTACAATGGCAATTGAGACCCGAATTGTGTAAGCATCCACTTGAGAAGAAAAATGAAGCACATATACATACTTGCATAAATCAATAAATGGGTTTTGTATGTATTTTTCCTTGTTTCCTTCCCCTTAAAAGTAGCGTGAAAATTATTTATCAAAACCTCACAGATACCTGGGGCTTCAGACTTCTTTGCACTTTGAGGCACATGAGAAGAGAATTCTGGTACTTCGGCAGCTTGATTTTCCACAACAGGACAAATGATAAACCAACGTTTCCCAGTATGCAGAACTAAAGACAGGAAATATTAAAATGATGAAACATTTGTGCCAACAATTAGCCAAAAGTCCAATGTATTGGATGACATTGCATAATGTAATATAATGTAATACTGTCAGCATTCCAAGTAACGCACCCATCGAAATCAGAACACCGAGGCAGGTAGATTCCTCAAAGAACATGTTTATTGGATACATCATATCTGCACAGTTGGTGAAAATCAACTCGAAAAGTTCCCATGGTTTTCACCTAATTAAAAGAGCAAAAGTTCCCCTTTCCAGATGTCACCGGTCACATTGTCCAATGAATGTAGCTGGCAGGCTGCTTGATCTTCTCCTTCAACAGCCACCTGTTAAGATGACCTTGGTTCCCACAGGAAAACGTTTTGTTTTGACAGTTAGCTGTCTTCCCCCTTCCCTTTCCCCTCTCCTGGCTTGTGGCAACTATGAGACAGCCAAAGATGGCTTCAGCCAGGTTCGCTTCAGAGTTGACAGATACCTCATTTAAAAATAATGTCTGCTAATAAAACAAATAAAGATTAATGACCGAAGTTCATTCTGGGAGATTAACGTTTGAAGTCCAATATGAGATACAAATGTAAAACTATTCATAGGCTTATCCGAATTAAGTTTCACATTTTATTTTCTGCCAAGGCTCTCATCACAGCAATTGGCACAAAACAATGAAAAAGCATCTCTAAAGAAATGCAGTGTCACAGAAAATTAGCGTGTTCGGTACAATGACTATTGGCTGGCTGACTTTGACACAATCTTAAAATAGGTCATTAGTATAATTAAGTATTAATATACAGCAGTGTTTCTCAACCTCAAGAACTTTTAAGATGTGTGAGATTTACTTCCTGTCTGGGAGAATTTGCAGAGTTGAAGTCCACACATCTTAAAGTTGTTAAGGTTGAGATATGCTGCCTTGATACACATGCATATTCAAAGAAGCACTTTTACCATTCTGTTGATAGATGGGTGTTCTTGCATGGGATTGGCGGTTCTCCTATTTAAAATGAAAGAAGAATGTTACTAAAGGGTATCAAAGTACTTCCATTTGGAATCTGCTCAAATTCATCACTAAAAAAACAATATTCTAGCATAAAAATAATTAAATACTTTTTGCATGCTAGCTAATAGAAGTAATGTGTTGGACCACAAGTCCCATCATTCCAATACATCCCAAACAGGCATGATTTATTTCACAGTGGATGGTGGGAGTTTTAATCTATAAATTCTGAAGGACATAAGTAAGTTATGTTAAACATTTAGAGTTTGAAAGGGTTATTGTTTGAAACATATAGTAGTTGAAACATTAAATATTGTATTTATTTTATTGTTTTTTAAAATACCTCATTGATTTCAAGCTTGTAGGTATCTTGCTGAGGGCTGACACCTTGATCAGAACTTCGCTCTCCTTCAGTATCTTCACTAAGCATATCTTCTGCCTTGTCAATAATTTCTTTCAGTTGCTCAATAAATATCTCTTTCTCAGTGGGTAGTATAAATTCATTTTCAACCTATATGAATATAGAAAAAGTATTTAAAAAAATATGTTTTTCTTCTACAGCCCTTTTACCCCCGCCCAATTCCCGAAGGACTCTGGGCGGCTTACAACATGGATAGCAATAGCACTCAGATGTTATATGCTGCTTATC
>JANHGC010001210.1:202860-228438 GCA_027560395.1 Boaedon fuliginosus
ATCTGACAACCTGCTGAACAAGTCAGCAGAGACTGCAGTGCTGCATTTAACCACTGCGCCACCGAGGCTCTAGTATGAATTTTTACATGCAGAAAACAAATTTTGTGCTTAGTTCAATTAAAGAGTAAATCACTGCTTCAGTATATAGGAGGCATTTCACATTCTTGAATCTTGATTCAACATTCTTGACTCATGAAGGTGATTAAATTGTTTTGATCTTATTAGAGCCAATTAATGGAGACAACAGATTGTTACCAATAAATCAGAAGGCTATAATTGCATGGCAAATGTCCCAAATAACAAAGATTAAAAGTAATGGTTCCCTTATTGTTTGTTAAAGTAACAACTATTCTAACTAATTCCCCTTTGCATAAATTGACAGGAACATTAGTCAGAAATTAATTTTACTTCAACAGCTAATTTCCAAAAGACTGGACATATTTTTGTAGCTATATAAATAGTACTGTCATCCATGTAATTTATGAAACTGAAATGTCAATATTATTTTAATATTCTTAAACCAAGAAAAGATCTTACCATATATGTAGCAATTTCCTCTGGAGCGTCACCATCTAAATCAAATTTAAAAGTGACCATTTTGTGATTGTGTGTTTCTAGTTGGCATTCCACCATCTTATCCCCTGTATTGCACACCTGTAAAAAGGGCCAATCATTGTATTTAATACAATAAAATTGATAGGTTAAAAACTAAGCAAAGGAAGTAGTCTTACATTTAAAATGGTAAGCTTGGGCCTATTGGATTTTTCCTGGCGTGAACGAGCACGTGCTGATTTTTTGTGTTTCTTTGAAGGTTTTCCTTCTTGTTTCCCACCTCCACTTGTTCCTTCAAAACTGTCACTCATCTCTTTACCAGAAGCAACATCAGGACTCATATAACTTTTGTGGTAAGATGACAAAGCAGGAATTAAAAAAGACAAAACATTGTTAGCATACAGACCTACTTTAAAAGCCCACAAAGAACACAAACTAATCAGACATTTATCAGCAAAGATTGACCTTATCCAACATCATAATGATGCTAGATATAAGGGAAGATTTAAATAATTGTGTAATTTATACAATTTTACTACATATATGCAAGACTCTGGGAATAATGGCTTTTGTAAAGTAACTTACATAAAATAAAGTAAAATGTAATGGGTACAAATTTAATCAAACTTCTATTGAAAATGTTAATGTTAAGAATCTAAAAGGAACTGATTCAGTTTCTCCAGCATTCTAGATCTGTAGAAAAGGAAATAATGATTTCTCCCTATTTGAAATGTCTCCGGTACCTTTCATAAAAGTGTTTTAATAAAATAATGAGTGGAGATGTTGTAGCCTTTGTTCTTTGAAGGAACTACTATGCAAAATATAGTTTCAATGTTCTTAGGAGTTGTCCCCAGTCTCTGTTTAAACTACCTTTTCCATCAATGGGAAGTTCTTCCTTAAATTGAAATGTTTGTCCTAAAGTTCCCACCAAATTTCACCCATGCAGCTGTCTCAAGAATCTTTCATGGAGAGAAAGATTTTTCCTTCCACAAGAGATTTTTTTATTTAGCTGAGAAATTCAACTAGTTGAATGGAGAAATAAATGTTTACAGATTCTTCCTTTCTGCTATGGATCTCTGTGTCCCAAAACATTCTTCTAGAAATGGTACTGGATTTTGTAAAAGGCTTTCAGGCTGTCTGAAAAACAGCTTCCTTACTATTTATTTCCCATGCAAAAATGGATGTGCAAGCCATGAAGGATAATAATTATGCAGTACATACTATTTTTATTTTGAAGAGGAAATGACAGTATTCAGTCCTATAGTCAGATACTATATATCCCTCACTCTAATTTTATGTATCCATCAGCCTAATATTTTTATGATGGAGTGGAGTGTTGTAAGGGGAAAAGAGGAAAAAAAAGAGATGATTCTTGAAAGCAAAAGGGACAATAACATGCATTAAGGTATTTGTTCCCAAACTATTAACTCTTGATGAAGTAAGGCCGAGAACACTAACAACAAAGGTTCATTAAGACCTATAATTATTGAAAAGGTTTATTTATTTATTATTTATTTATTGGATTTATACCCCGGCTCTCTTCACCCGAAAGGGGAACTCGAGGCGGCAACAAAACACTATAAAATACAGTCCTATACATCGAGATATTATAAAACCCAATCATACACCCAATCACACTAAAAACGTCCNNNGCTTCATGTAAATGTTAAACAGGAGGGGGGAGAGGATGGACCCCTGAGGAACCCCGCAAGGCAGGGCTCTCGGGGTCGATCGCTGCCCCCCCTTTGTTTGACATAAACAAACAAAAAAAGAAGACCATCAGTAAAATTGATTGCAATAACCATGATGGGTATATTAAACTATGTTGAAAGACCTGAAGAATTACTTGGGGACCTGGGTAAACACAGAGATTCTGGAAAAAAAAAACCATATCCATGTGGTTCTAAAGTTAACACCAACTTGATGGTGCTTCTTCATCATCACCATCACCACCAGAGCTTAGAAAAAAAGAAGTATAATTGCCATCACAAAATTAGTATGCAATTTAAAAATTACTTAAGATTGTTTATTCTTTTACTAGATATTGATGTAATTTCCCAGTGGTTTGAGAACTTTAGGCCAGGTTATAGACAAATAGAAAAAGTACCTTTCGCAGCTCTGTGACAGTGACTGCTGTTTCTCCAGTACTGCTTGCTCCTACATTATAAAGAAGAAATAATTATTTAATCTAAATTTGTTACATTTTGAAGATTGGCATCAGTGTATAGTCATTTTCACTTTATCAACAAACAGAGCAATTTTGAGCATTTGAATAGTTTAGAATTAAGTATTGGCCAGGTTTATGCCAACAGCCCAAATTATCTTTTGGAGCAGAAGACTCCAAGATACTTTGCTACTAGATACGTTGACCCTGAGGCTGTTTTCCCAATAAGAATTACCATGTACTCCCCCGGTACAAAATGTTAGGTGGCAGTATCAGGAGAATCAGGTTTTAGCTAAAATCTAACAAAATTTCAGCCCTCTTCAGAGGTACAAATGTCCATATACTTCCTTTTTCTTCCTAGCATTTTCCTGCAAGTGCAGGGACAACTTTTCTTTTGATCAATTGAGTGTTGATTCATTGGTTGCAACAGGAATTGCCCAACCAGCTTGTTGGTCAAGCCTGAGTGACTGGCCCAAGGTTACCCAGCCAACTTTCATGCCTAAATCAGGAGTAAAAGTCAGTCTTCTGATTTCTAGCTTGGTGCCTTACCCACTAGACCAAAGATGTCAAACTCATGTCGTCACAGCAGTGTCCCATGACGTATCGGGATTTTTTCCTACTCTGATAAACCGGGCATGGGCATGTCCAGCGCGTGATACATCCAGCCTGCAGGCTGTGAGTTTGACAGCCCTGCACTAGACAAAACTATCTTCATGAGTGTCCATATATGTAGTGCATGTATTATTGCTATCTGAGAAAACGGAAACTCTAAGTAAACAAAAATTAAGCGAAAGAAAAGATGTGGAAAGAAAACAAATACAGGAATAAAAAAAATTAAGTGATTTCAAAGTACTCAAGTTTGGAGATAGTGAAGTAAACAGAAAATAAAGTGACTTTGGAGGATGTACCCATGAAATTGGAATACAGCTCTTTTAACTTGGTTAATGATTTTTGTTATAGTTAGTAGCACTTAAAAACACATACCACCTCTTGAGGAGGTTCTGAAGCTAGCGGGACAGCTGGACCTGTAGTTGGAACCTGCTGACCAGGAAGCTGGTGACTGTCTGACTGAGATTGCGGGTAAGCAGAGCATTGAAGGGGCAGTCCATGATCTGCCAACACTGCTGAATTAGTTGTGCCAAGATTGCTTTGTGAAAGTCCATCTGAAACAATATGGGGCAGCATTGCTTCAGGCTGCAATTGCAATGGCGGTGATATAATGGCAGAAGCCTGCACTGGCAATGTAGGTATATGGGTTCCAATATCCACAGCGTACTGAGGATATCCAATAATCTGTTCAAAAAAATCAAATGTGTAATTAGTCTAAATTCTGTTAAAAGACTCACTAGCTAAATCAACATTATTAAAAATAGGTCCTTGTTATACTGCAATGAAATGGATGGATGGATGGATGGATAGATGGAAGGAAGGAAGGAAGGAAGGAAGGAAGGAAGGAAGGAAGGAAGGAAGATCACTGCATACACAAATTATGATTTTATGGATGTGTGAAATGCAATTTGGTCACCACAACAACTATTGATTATTAGGATCTGTTTTTACCTCATTGGTGCAAGTTAATACCTTATAATGAACATATACATAACTGAATCGGCACATCAAGTTTACAGACATTTACAGTTTCAATATGAAGCAGCAAGTATGAACCAAAATACATTAGTGTATATTTAAATATATATCTAAATATCCATTAGGGTAAATTGAATTGAAGTAACTACTTGTTAGAGAATATAAATAATTCAGGTTATACCCAAGAAGATTGCCTGTCTAAGAGTGTCCAACACTCCAAGTTAAGTGTAGCTTCATTTCAAGCTGTTATTTCAGTAAATTGAAATAATATTTAAATCAAACTGAGTAAATGTGGATTGTAGGCTTTTTATGCCACTGGATTTGTCAAATCCAAAGGACTAATAATATCATTCATATCTTCACAGAATGATGAGAACTCTTTAAGAAGTCTGTCCCTTGGATTTGGGCTTTTATGCAGGGATAGCCATCTGAGGGTACTTCAAATGTTTACCTGAGACCAAACAGAGGAATCCAATGCCATCTATTTTATAATTATGATTGTGGATTATGTCATGGTATTACCTGTATAATTAAACTTCAAATTAAACTAATCTTTCAGGCTTAATTAGGTTTTTGCATATGTTTACAATATGTCAATAATTGCCATTAAGACTATATATACCAAAGCATTTATAAGGTTACATTTTTATAAAAATGATAAATGAGATTTCTTTCCTTTATCTCTATCATTATGGAGATTTTTATTCTTGCTCAATCTATAGTTACTAAATCAAGCTTTACCTGAAGAGGAAACTGAAGAAGAGATGGGATATAGAAACAAATACAGAAGGAAACAGCAGCAAAGGAAATCATAGAAGAAGAAGAAAAATTATTTTAGTACTATATAAATTATTATTGTGCATATATTATATGTTAGCCAGTTCTGGTTGCAGTGGGATATAAATGTTATATATAAGTGACATATTATGCTAGAGAGAAGTTTCCTGAGGATCGGCTCCAGCATGAGTCCGAAAGCTCGGAAGACTAAACCTCTGCTCCCGGTGACTGAGCCAGATTGGATCCTGCAATATAAATCTTTCTTTCTCTTTCTTTCTTTTTCTTTCTTTTTTTTTTCTTTTTCTTTCTTTCTTTCTTTCTTTCTTTCTTTCTTTTTCTTTCTTTCTTTCTTTTTCTTTCTCTTTCTCTTTCTCTTTCTCTCTTTCCTTTTTCTTTCTTACTTACTTACTTACTTAACTACTTACATCTACCTACCTACCTACCTACAGTATATCACAGAAGTGAATACATCCTCTCACATTTTGTAAATATTTAAGTATATCTTTTCATGTACTCACTTTTGTTGCCATTAAGTTTAGACATTAATGGCTGTGTGTTGCATTATTTTGAGGCAACAGCACATTTACACTGTTTACACTGTTATACAAGCTGTATCCTCAGTACTTTACATTGTAGACAAGTGTCATTTCTTCAGTGTTGTCACATGAAAAGATTTACTTAAATATTTACAAAATGTGAGGGGATGTACTACTTCCGTGATATACTGTATCTCAATTTATCAGTTGTTATACCATTTAGAGGAAATATGACAAACATTTAGCGACTTGAATCATTTTATATGATACGAGCAAATTTCCATGATTTGTGTTGGGTGTAAAGTGAACAATTATAGTAATAGGAACCAAGGGCATAACTGAAACGGTGGCAGCTTGAATTTCCCTATTTTTCACCTTTCGGGGCAAGGTATAAAGTATCTGTATAGATTTTCAATAACACCTCCAGATCCCATTTGATAACAAAACACAATCTGAATCAAAACTGATACAGGACATCTGTGAAAGATATCTCAAATACTTAAAAGAATCACACTGGATGGTACAATTAATATTGAAGTCAGAATAAATATTACTGATTCATTAGAGGTTAGTCTATGACCAGGTGAATACGAATTCTTCACAAACAATTTTTATGTACCAAATATGTGGCTGAAAACATATATGTAATAAGTAAAGTTGGATGTACAGAACAATAGTTTGAGATGGAATGTTGTGCTCTTAAGGTGATAGATGACAAATGATAAAATGCTATGATTTATTATAACATTCCTGTTTAAAAGAAACCTTCAATCTTTTTATCTTATCTTTTACAAATATTTAAAATTAGAAACTTATTCCCCTAAACTTGAAAAAAATGTACACTCACACACACACATACATCTATACACATACGGTATATAGATATATGTATCTTCAGCCATTGTTTAAATTTTAATTGTGAGAAGGTATTTCTTACCATTAAATATTTTAAAATTGCTCCAAAACTCTTCTTTGTAAAATAATCTACTTTTAAAGAAACTGGCATGCACTTAAATTACGCTATTCTACAAATCTACTTATAAGAGATTTATTTTCATTAAGAAATTATTATCATTTTATACTCTGACTGCAGTGAGATATTGGAAAACACTAACTGTAACTGGAAATTAAAAGTGTTCTTCATTTCTGAGAAGAAATAATGTCACCTCCTGGGACAGAAGTTTCCACTTAAGCTTTCTTTATCCTGTGACATTTCCTTTCCAAACTGCCCTTCATATTTAGGGTTTCACTATTCTAATCAATTCATTTTTAAGGATTCGATTTCATTATCTTATCTTGATGGACATTAATCTCCCAAATTTCTTTTAAAATTTGAACTATCTACAGAGCTGAGACTTGGAGAACTACTTCTGTGATCTAAACCCATGAAAGTCCAATGTCAAATAGATTACCTGATTACCAGCCCCAGAAGCAGACATAGCCTGTTCTGAAGGATGAATTATGCTTGGCTGAAGTGACTGTGGTAGTGAAGACAGCATCTGCTGCTGCTGTTGTGAAACTGCTTGCATGTTCTGAGTGTGGAGGGGAGAAGACATAGCTTCGTTCTGTATTATCTGCTGGAGGGTAGCCTGGTACATTTGTTGTTGGGAGAGCTGGGCTGCTGCATGGTGTGTTGGTAAAGCTGACATTCCCGGTGGAGGCATAGGAAGTAATGGTACTGGAGCAGCCGGCATATTTGGCACAATTGTTTGGCAGGGTAAGACCAAGGAAGCCACAGGAGTATGAGGAAGGTTGACTGCTTGCATGGGGAGGGCAGGGGAATTGGATGACAGTGGCAGAGCTGAGTTCACAGGATGGTTTGGTATTATCACAGCTGAAGGAAAATATTGAGCAGGAGTAGGGATGGGGGGCATATTTGCAGCAGGTATATCAGACAGGTTTGAAGGATGACTGTCAAGTCCTGCCAGAGGAGTGACTGCAGGAATGATGGGAAACTGAGGAATCTGGAAGAAAATATAATATTATATGAATCATGAGAGAATTCCAGATGACATTAAATCAATTCATTTGCTTTATATTAATAAAATGATTCCGCCTTTTTAAGCAACCTAGAGTATTTGGAGTTGCATAGTGGCTAAATTGTATCGGTCAATAAAATGAAAAATGGTTTCCGTTCATTTTTTCAGGAGTGTAAATTGTTCCAGAACAAGTGCAGGATAGGCTTTGTCAGCAACTGCATGTTAATAGACCAATCCAAAATTAATACAAAGGAAATATAAAGCATGCAGCAACCTATCAATAATCACTCATTGCATCTCTAGAAACATTTTAGGCAAATATCTGGCACGCGCTAATAGTATGTGATTTGGTATGCATAGAGCCGCTGTCTGTACTCACTTCAGTGGAGTATTGTACTGCACTCTCAACTGAAACTCTCAACTAATAAGCTACCCATGCATAAACATAAACACTTCATCTACACTAAAACTGCTATAGTTTCAAAGTTTCTATTAATTAATTAATATATACATTTATTGCATGCAACCTAGTATCTTCCTCCTAAATTGAACTCATGTGATGATTTTGAATAATGTGTTGCTGGACTAATAAATGGTAAAATTCAGCAATATTCAGAATGCAGCATGTGTGCATTAGAATTAGTGCAAAAAATTCTCCAATGCACAGGATATGATGCCGAAGGAAGTAAATATGTCAAGGGTCAAGAGTGGGTAAAAACAACTTATTATGTCTGTAAGAGCAATACAGAGAATGTATATGCTTAGCAAGAAAAACAAATGAGATTCAGGCTGGGAGGAGTCTATTAAAAATGATAAATTGGAATACATTATCAGTAAGAACAAGCATTTAAATAATTCCAATTATTTAAAGCAGGATAGCAGCTGTAAGTGTATCTAAATGATGCTATTCACAATACAAATAAGCATAACAATGTTCAACATTATACAACTTGTATAAAACCATTATTTAATATATATTGATACAATCTTATAGCTTTGATTTGAGATATTAGTTTCACTCATTATAACTATACAAAATAATCTGCAGATACATTTTTACTTTAACATTAAAAATAAGGCTAAGCTTCTATCATTGAGATAGTGGGATTTAAAAATTGATTATTGTGTAACACAGTTGCAGGGATAATTAAAATACATTTGTACTAGATTTACTTAACTGAGTTCTTGGAACTACACCATATCATAGATAAGCTTTTTCGAACCTGGTCCTTTCTAGAGGTATGTGAATGACAACTTCGAAATTTCCAAGAAACTTGGGATTTATGGAAACTGCAATTCTCTCATATCTTTTACACCTCAGATGGGTAAACATATGGTTAGTCATTTATAAGATAAGTGATGCTTTGATAATATCCATGTCCTTGTTGAATGTGATCAGATTTTACAACAAACATCCTGCTTGTGAAAACCCTTATTTCGTTCAATGCATTCATAGTTGGAGCTTGTACCTGTCCATGTACTCCAATACTTTGTATCTGTAGTTACAAATACAGATTGTAATTATCTACAGCCTAATAGATACAGTAAGGTGTCAAAACACAGAGAGCATCACATATTCTTTGAGGTTTCTAGGAGGGTTCATTTGGGCAAATGTGGTTGCACAATTACAGGAAGATCAAAGTACAAACAAATACTATTTCCCCCACACAGCTACAAAGCTACAGCTGGAAAGAAAGAGAGGAATCATTTGCCCTAAGGGTAAAGCCTGGAGAAAAAAGGGGATGGGCAAATGAAAAAAGTAATCTCTGGGTTAATTTTGATTTTACTGTATTCTGGAAACCTTAATCAGGACTCACTTTTGGAGCTATTTAGGCAATTATGACAGGAACTGGGGGAAGGAATAATTGAATCAAAAATATTTGTATGATATCATCTCTGTAATGCCTTGGTAAGACCCCAGTTGGAATAGTGCATCCAATTTTGGCTGTCACAATGTAAAAAAGAAGTTGAAAGTCTAGAACAGGGATGTCCGGTCCGTGGACTGGCAGTGATCCATGGCCTCTCAGAAACCGGGCCATGCAAACAAGGGAAGCCCCATCCACAGGATGCAGGCAGCACATGAAACCACAGAACCCGTCCCTAGCCCCAAAAGGTTGGGGGGCCACTGCTCTAGAAAGGAGAAGAACAAAGATAATTAGGGGACTGGAGGCTAAAACATATAAAGAATGGTTGCTGGAATTGAATATGTCTGGTTTAATGAAAAGAAGGACTCGGGGTGACATGATAGCAATGTTCCAATATCTAAGGGATTGCCACAAGGAAGAGTAAGTCAACCTATTCTCCAAAGCACCTGAAAGCAGGACAAGAAGCAATGGATGGAAACTAATTTTATAGAGAGAAGCAACCTAGAAATAAACTAAGGAGAAATTTCCTGACAGAGTAATTAATCAGTGGAACAACTTACCTCCACAAGTTGTGAATGATCCAACACTGGAAGTTTTAAAGAAGAGATTGGACAACTATTTGTCTGTTGTCTGAGCAGGGGGTTGGACTATAAGTCCTCCAAGGTCCCTTCCAACTCTGTTATTCTGTTATCTTGGGGTAGTCAATGAG
The DNA here is from genome assembly GCA_027560395.1 of Boaedon fuliginosus. Classification (NCBI taxonomy): domain Eukaryota; kingdom Metazoa; phylum Chordata; class Lepidosauria; order Squamata; family Lamprophiidae; genus Boaedon; species Boaedon fuliginosus. Next base: position 213,030 of record JANHGC010001210.1, read on the forward strand.
GGCTTTTCCTATTATATGAAAGGACTTAACAAACAGGGATTGCAGAAGAAGAATCACACATTCTGCTTTATCTCTTATTATTTATCTGATACCAGATTGCACTACAAGTCTATAATTAAACTGTTATAGCCTCATCTGCCACCTATTGTTTTTCCTGAAAAACAGAGAAAGTAGAATTAAAACTGGAATAAATAGTAGAGGAAAATACATTAAAAACAGAAGACTGAAGAAATAAGATAAAAGTGTGAAGAAGCCCAAAATACACCAGGTGGCAAGGTTCTTTAGGAAACTGTGTCAGCTGAAATGGGCCAGTAGAGTTCTGTTTCCTTACATCAAGTAGCGGAGGAGATAGTGGAAAAACAAACAGAACCACCAAAGAGTAAAGATAATATCACTGGCTTTCTCAATGGTAGTCAAAGAAGTTGGGGCGCGGGGGGGAGCCCCTTTCCAGAATGAGAACAAGGTCAGTGTGTTTATCACCTTCTGAGCCAAATAAGGGTGGAAGGCAAGAGAACTGGGTTGAAGAGGGTTTGGGGAATGTAAAACTTGGGGACGCATGATTGCATTGGGTGTAGCTCTCAGGTATTGTACTTGATTGTCCTCGTAAAAGAGATGGTTATTTTGCACAATTGGAGGGTTTGGGAGTATGAGCTAAGTGGCTGACGACTGTGTTTCTCAAGCTTGGCATTTTTAAGACATGTAAACCTCAGCTCCCAGAATTCCCTAACGAGCATCTTAAAGTTGCCAAGGTTGGGAAACTCTGGATAAGGGGGACAGAGATAGGGTGAGAAAATCAGTAGCACCAAGCAGGGGCAAGTATAAAAGAAGATTGGAGGTGGAAGAAGAGACACCCCAGGAGAAAAAGGATCAGAAATTTGTGCTTCCATGCCAAAATCATGACACATGAACCAGACAACTGCATCACTGAGCATAGTGTGCCCATGTTGGTTGTTTTAAATGTCAGCCAACAATAAACGTAAGTCTCATATATGATTTAATTGTGGATGAGAGGCCAGACCAGGCGTGTGTTACTGAAGAAGAAAATTCAGCACTGCTTAAAAAGATGCTGACCCATCTACTCCTCAAAAGGTCTGGATCAGATCCAATGGAAAATTCTTTTCCCAATCTATCCTTCTTTGGGAAGAGTGTGGAAAAAGTGACGGGGCTGCAGTCACAGAGAACACAAATTATCTCAAGTAATGTCAGCCCATATTCAGGCTTAGCATGAATCAAAAAAACACACTGGTTGCTGTCAGGGATGACCTAAGCTGGGATCTGGATGGAGCAAATGCAACTGTCATTTTTCCCCTAGATCTTTCAATAGTTCTTGATATTGGACAAGATTCCTCAGGGCAGGATATGAATGTCAGAATTGGGGTGATAGATAGGGAAATGTCTGGCTTTCGGATGCTTCATTATTGACTGCTATAGGACTATTCTGTTCAACATCTACCTAAACCCACTGAGAGAAGTATCTACCATGGACCATTCCTAATCTGTTAGCCTTCCACCGGGTCGTCAAGACCTAGCTTTGCCAGCAGGCTTGGAGCTAATTGTCTCTAATATATGAAAGGAGAGTACGTGTGTTGTTGTATGTTGGGTATTCTTTTAACTTTTATATTGTTTAATTTTAATGTTTTTCTTGAATTTTACTGAAATTGTAGATTTTATTGTTGTTAACCGCCTTGTGTTCCCTCTATTGAGGGAAGAAAGGTGGGGTATAAATTTAATAAAACATAAAATATAAACATATCAACTAGCTGATGATCCGACATTGCCCGGGTAATTTTTTATGGGACTGCCATCTTCCTCCCTCCCTTCTCTTCCCCTCCATCTTCCTTCCTTCGTTCTTTGTTCTTTTCTTCCTTGCTCCCTCCCTGCAGCCTACAATTCCTAGCAATTTTTGCCTGATTTGCATGCCTTTCCTTTATTGGCTGGAGCCCTCAGTAGAGCTTGGCAGTGAAATGTCAGGGGGGGGTCCACTTTGGCACCGTATTTTGGGGGGAAAGAACCCAAAAACCCATTCATGGCCCCCACAGTGTTTGTATGCTAAGTTTGGGCCAGATTGGTGCTAGCATAGAAGGGCCTATTGGGGTTAGGGTTAGGGTACCCACAAACCTCTTTTATAGATATCGATTTGGATAACATGATAAAAGTTGCATATCTTCCACTGAGCAAAATGTATGAGGCAGATACCATGATCTGGTCAGATATCATGGTCTAGGCTTGTGAGGATGTTGATAAGATGATCTTTTCTCAGTTTCAGCTGGTGTTCCACTTGTACACTTACCTGGCATTAAAATGCACAGAGGGCAGCGGTTTAGTAATCATTTAGATTACTAAAAAAAACCTCATTTAGATTACAAAAGGCAACTGATACCTGAAAACATTTCCATGTTTCTAGCATCATGAATTCTCCATACCAAAATGAGGAAACCTTATTTCCCTTACAAAGGACTTACTTGAGCAGGTGGAACTGGTGGAAGTGATTGCACAGGGGGGACCTGCAGAGGTGCCAGTGGTGCACTGGTAGCTGCCATATGAGAACCGGGCGTTTGAAACTGGGGCAACAGGTGAGGTGCAGGTTGCTGTACTGGGCACACGGGCTGGTTGCTGAGAACTTGCTGTAAAGAAGCTGGGGTTGAGATGGATTGCTGATGAATTAAAAAAAGATCATATAAGTTTTTAAAGTGCTATCAGAATGGATTGAAAAAGCAGTCATATGGAAACAACAAACAAGCAACAAACTTATTTTTTAAAAATACAGTTATAATAGATTGAAAATCTACAAAATGAACAGTCTGAAGCCAGGATAAAAAACACAGAAGCCAGGATAAAAAAAACAAAGTACAGTATATGGATGCAGTTCCATTTTTCTGCTATATTCTGAAAGGATATCGGTCCCAGTTTTTAATGTCTTTTGGATGGCTATGTCTTTTTTAAAAAAATAGATTTTATTGTTTAAAAACAAAACAGAAATTAAAAAAAAAATCATTTTCTTCCTATGTCTTGGTAAATAATCATGACTCCCATTTCTGAACTGGCAAACTATGATTACCAATTTCACAAAAAAAGCCAAACTCTTAAATCAACATAACAACCCAATATTCCAATTGTCTATTATTTATTATTATTATTTATTTATTATTTTAATCTTTTACTGGGTTTTAGTATGTTTGTAAGCTGCATACAAGTCACATGAAATGAAATGAAATGAAATAAATAGTTCCAAAGCTGATTTGGATACATTTACTTATGCCCAAACTCAAACTAAACATTGTTTGAAAATAATGATATGCCCATGGCTAGATACTTTTCCCTTTCTCATGATCATTTTCATCTACTGGTGAAATTAGCCCAATAAATTTTATTTATATAAAAAATAATAAATAAGAGCGGCAGAAAAAATGATAAAACTGTCCACTGACAGGCCAAGAGAATATATAATAGAAATAACATTTTAGAAGTCCAAATAATGAGGTCAATCTCTTCTACTCAGAGAAACAAACTTAAAAGAGGTCAGGAATTAATCTTGAGTTTGCTATAGGGTGAAGCAAGAAATTAAAGCTTTCTCGCTCTGTTGCCCTACAACCCACAGGGGAGATTTTAAAAGTCCTGCTGGTGGTTGTGGCAGCACAACCAAAGCCCTGCTCTTTGTACATGTGTGCAATGTCAGTTACAATACAAAAGGGCAGGGCTCCAATTATACCACAACTGCCTTCTTGATTTGATATTTCACCACAGATGCTACTGCTGTCCTACTTCTTGATTTATTCATTAATCCATTGCTGCACTTAAAATTGGCTAAGAAATATTTCCATTACAGTATAAAATAGACAATCAGGCCTATAATCCAAGTTACACAGTCGTTTTAAGGTTAGCAGTTACCTAAACGGCAAAAAGAGAGCCAGTTAGGGCAACAGGCTACAAACCTGAAAACTGTGAATTCTAATCCTGCCTAAGGCATGAAGTTACTGGTTGACCATGGGCCTATCACTCTCTCTTGGCCCTAGGAAGGAAGAAATGGCAAACTATTTTTGAAAATCTTGCCAAAACAAGAACTTCTCTAGACAGTTGCCAGGAGCGGGAGGGCAGAATAAAGGCAGAATACATCATTTCTCACCTGCTGGCTGACTAATACAGGCTGAGGTTGTCTCATCTGCAGAGGGGCAACTGAGGTGGGATGGACAATAGGAAATGGAATTGCTGGTTCTGGATAAAGTTGTGGCCGGGGAGGCACAACAGCAGTTGGACCCTGAACCACTGGAAGTCCAGGCTGGGAAGATAGGTAGAAAGACATTGCTTTAGAAACCTATTGCCGATAAAAATTCTCCACAAAATACCTTATCATTCTGTCAGTATTCAAATTATTTAGTCAAATAATTAATGTTAATAATTCAGATTAACTGAGTAGGTATATTGGTATGACAATGCTCACTAAAATAAAAATGTCCAGGGTACTGTAGGAATAACAGGATAAATATATGCATGTCCACACAAGCACAATACAATTGAATGGCTATTGTATTACGGAAGAAGAAAACAGAAATCTTGTAGATACTGTTGCTTTTTTGAATATGCAGTTAAACTCATAGGATTTATAGGAACAACAATATCTGTTCTTAATATGAATGTATTTTGGAGTGCCCCCTAATGTTACTTTTACTGCACAATTGAGCAACTCAACACTTTCTGGAGATTAATATTTAAAACAAAAATTCTTGACAACTAGGTTTAATAGGCAAAATTGTGGAGATTTCTGTAATCCTGGTAACTATGATCCACTTCCTTTGCATTTTTTTCTTTCCCGAACTAATTTTGGGTTTGCTTCCTGACATTGTAGAGTCAGTACGATGGCAACAGCCATAGGTACTGCTTTGCATCAGAGGTAACAATTACTTGTTTAGCAAAGCCATAATGCAGTTTCAGAGGAAACACACATGAGACATGGGCCATATTTGTTACTGGAAAAATCAGAAGGGTTATTATTCAACTGCCTGTGGTTCTTCTTGCCAGGATATTCTATTCATTTTGCTGTTAATGCCACTATAACAGAAAAAGGAGAAAACATATGAATGTCTTCCCAAGTAACCTGGTTTAGACTGTGGAGTTCCAAGAACACAAGCCACTTTTCATCTTTGAAAAATATTCTATCCTGAGAAGGGGCTATAAAAGTACTAAGCAGAAGTCTTTTAACACAGCCGAAAGAATACTTGACCCGAAATACTATTTTAAAAAATGAAGAAATATGTCGTTGACTGTATTTATTATTTATTTATTTATTAAATTTATGCCTCGCCTCTCTTCACCGATCAAGGGGAACGCAAGGCGGCTAACAACATGTTAAAAAAATTAAAATACAGAACATCACATAAGAACAATAAGAATAAAATCCATACAGCTAAAAACTACTAAAAAACACCACCATACAAACAAACAAACATACAACCATTCATACCAGGGACTATATAAATAGTAGGAAAGCATAATGAATGAAATAACTTTCAGAATACGTATGTACAATGTTTCTAAAATAGATTTTCCACCCTTTTTGCTTCATATTACATAAAATAATAAGTAAACCAACATATATATCTTTGTGATTCCATTTATATATCCTGTATGAACATGACCAAGAAAAATGGTTAGCTGTACAGACTTCCAAGGTTATGCAGTTATTTAATCCTTTTTCAAAATTCGTATGTGAAAATTGAAAACCATACTTACTACTGAGGGTTGCTGGTAGGGCCCTATCTGCTGAAGACCATGTGGCAAAGTCTGGCTCTCATTGAGAGGTGGGCTATAAACACGCTGAACAGCTGGAGGTATTGCATCAGGAACCGATGAGTAGATCACACTTTGCTGGCTACTCTGGGAGTCTGAGTACACAGTTGATCCTTGACCACTGTCAAATGTGCTATCGGCTGAAATATTGTTAATATTGAATTTTTTAAAAAATGTGAATGGTTTCATAAACTGAAATCTATCAAATCATTACTTGTATTGGAGGGTACAAAGGCCATCCGACATCTTAATTTGGAGCTTTGGAAATAGCTGGTTATTATGTATAGTTCACAGTACTCCAGAAGTCAGTCAATCTGAATCAATAATGAATCAGATCTGGTGCGCGATGCACAGGGAAAAAAAGCCTTATTTTTCCCAGTCAAAATTAGAAATGGATAGAGATTTACATAACAACATGGCTGCAAGAAGGAACTGGGAATTTGTGTGATTGAAACCACTTAGCAACCCATGGAGTAGATTGGCCGGGGATTCACTTCACTTTTCTGAACAGATTTAAAACCACAGGATTTTTTTTTTTCCTGTTTAAGTGTTAAATTACAAAGGTCGAAATAAAAGAATCTAAACCAAATCCATAAATATAAATAAGTTGCTCCCAATTATATCCAAAGTGGGAGATGAGCCTGTAGGGAATATATAAAATGCAGACATGACGGACTGCAGAAATTTTGAAAAATTGGCTGTCTATATTTCTTTCTACAAACATTCAAATTTTTGTAAGAATTTAACAAGCTCTGCAAGCTAACCAACAGTCTAAATTTTCATCGGTAAATGTAACATTCAGAGCTTGTTTGGCATAGCAGTTAAGGCAGAAAGCTAGTCCCACTTTAGGCATAGTCAGCTGGGTAATTTTGGATCCATTTTCTCTTAGCCGTAGGAAGAAGGCAAAAGCTATTTCCAAAAAACTGCAGAGATTAGTCCAAGCAGTTGCCAGGAGTTAACACTGATTCAAAGATATGCACAAAGTAACATTGCCGTACAGATAGTTCTACACTTAAAAACAGTTCATTTAGTGACTGTTCGCAGTTACAACGGCACTGAAAAAAAGTGACTTATGACCAATTTTCACACTTACAGGTGTTGCAGCATTCCCAAGGTTGCATAATTAAAATTCAGAAGCTTAACAATTGTTATTGTGGTTGCAGTGTCCCCGGGTCATGTGTGCAACCTTCTGTCAAGCATAGTCAATGGGTAAGCCAGAATTATGGTAGTAACAATTATGTTACTAACTTAACAAAAGTGGTTCACTTAACAAATGTGGCAAGAAAAGTCGTGGAATGGGACAAAACTTACCTAACCAATTTCTCACTTAGCAACATAAATTCTGGGTTCAGTTGTGGCTGTAAGTCGAGGACTACCTATTCTATTTCTACCAAATATTTGTTAGTGAGTTTCAAAGTACTGTTCTGACTGATATTGTCAGCTGGTTATATTACAGTAGTAATTTTAGTTTTTTATTTATTTTATTTATTTTTTACATTTATGTCGCACCCGTCTCACCTAGAGAGTGACTACATTAAAAGTCAATAAAACCATAAAAATACATATTTCTAATAACAGTAAAAATTACAACTAAAAAGATGGGGGGAAAGGAAACAGCATACTTGTGAGAAGGTGGGACTTCTCTTGATACATCAACCACCTCCTGCAGGATACACCCCCATTGAGCAGGGTGGTAGTCAGCATGAATTATTTGAGATTCTGGATATTTATGCTTTCCTTCCAGGAGAGAATAATGAAGCACCACAGGACCACTGAAAGGTGGTCTAAAAAAATGCCACTTGACAATATCTGAGTTTGCTAAAGAATATAAATGAACCTTTTTTTATTTTGTATATTTTGGAGTATTTTTCGGAGTATAAGATGTTCCAAAGCATAAGATGCACCTAGCTTTTGGGGAAGAAAACAAAAAAAAAAATCTGCCTCTGCCTCCCAGCAATTTGCCTCCTTGCCACCAAAAACCTGGTCAGCTTCAGCATAGCCTGATTAGCAAAAGCAGCTGATTGTCGGTTGGATCAGCCTCCCAACAATCAGCTGTTTCAGGCTGCAAGGGTTGCCATAGCCTATTGCCGCTTCTGCGTGCCCCGTTTTCAGTCTCTGTATCCCATTTTCAGCCTGTGCATAGTCTGTTTTCAGCCTCCATATGCTCCATTTTCGCCCCATTCTGGGCAGGGGTGATTGGAGCGGGCGGAAAATGGGGCATGCAGAGGCCGAAAATGGGGTGCAGAGGCTGAAAATTGGGCACGTGGAGACGGCAATGGCAATCCCTGCAGTCTAAAAAAGCTAATCATTTGGAGGGTGATCCAACCGCCAACCAGCTGCTTGTGCTAATCAGGCTGTGCTGGAGCTGAAACAGGCGGTTTGCTGTTTGCTGCAAGGAGGGAAATTGCTGGGAGGCAGAGGCCAAACGGTGGGGGCCAGCAGGTGGATGGGGCTTTGGCAACATTTGCTATATAAGACGCACAGACATTTCCACCCACTTTTAGGGGTGGTAAAAGTGCATCTTATACTCCAAAAAATACAGTAAATGGTAAGTGTATCCACCATATTATACAAAAATAAAATAATTTGGGCATTATTATACCTGTTTCTATACAATAACAACTGATGTAAAAAGTATAAAGCACTGCTTTCTGCTGCTATTACTTAAGAATATTAAAAATGTGTTGTGCATGGGCTACATTTTGGGAAAGTTCATTTCATTTGTGTTTGGAAACCTCATTTCTGGATTTTTCAATTAATCTTTCACTGATGAAAATTTACCCATGTCTACTTTATTATCTTTCCAAATTTAGAAAACAATAACTCCTTTCAATTTTACTTATCTAGGTTTATGGGGGGAGTTGGATATTTAATAATGTAGAGATGTTTACAGAATAGGAAAATATAATCTAATTATAAGAATCGTCTAACCACAGAAATGAAGACATCTCTGCAAAGCTAAAGCAGCAGTTGGAAGCCAAACTTGGATTCTGTTATCATCTGTTGTACACAGATGCTAAATTATTTATGTACATTTCTGCTGTATTTGAATATCACCAGCACCATCAAGGAAATTATTTATAGGGCTTTTAGACTCAAAAACATTGTGCAAGCATTGGAACAACATACGATACCAAAAATTTACAGTACTGAAAGAACCAATTGAGAGTAGAAACTCAGGGGAAAAAAAAGATTTTAAAAATGCTTCTACAGGATAAAGCAGACACTTTAATTTTTATCTAATGTAATTAAAATATATGTAGGCCTTCAAACAGCAGTCCCAGAGTCTTTAAATATTTTTTCTAATATAGTATAGAAAATTGTAATTATTATCTTGACTAAACTTAGAATGTAATTTCCTCAGTCAAAATACATGTTGGCACACTTTCATACACAGTGAGCAGTCTAGAGTGAGCATAATTAGCTTGTTTTAGAAGGAAAATTCAATATAGTTTAAAGAGTTGTCTATATTAACATGTCAGAAAATGGTTGCTGATCTTTTTTAGCCACATGAGGGTATGTCGTCTGTCTTTCCATTTCTTATGGGAATACCAATGGTATCATCATCTAGAGGCCAGATGGTTACCATAAAGGAGGAGGGAGTCCTTTACTTGTGAACTGGCAAGGTAACGTGTCCACTCAAATCCCAGGGGAATTCACTTCCTCCCAATGTCTCCCCCCTCCCACTTTAAAATTGTTGAATCAGAACCAATTCAATTAGGCACAATCCTATTCATAGCAAGACAGAAACTGTTTATTGATCACTTAGTAAATATTTATTGCTCTTGTATATATTCAGCATGTATTTATTTGGTCCATGCAACCAAAGTGCTGGCTGCATTAGTTCATCAGTTAGAATTCTTCAGTATTTTAGCATAGTAGGAAGAAGCTTATGCATATTAAGTTCCAACTGGTTAGGCCAACAAAAACAGAGATGCTAATTCAGATGACTTATTAAGCAAATTAGTTTCGGGATTCTCCATGTTTGATAATTATGGAGCAGGAGCTATTAAAGAGTCTATATTAACATACCTGTTCCTGCTAAACCAGAATCCTGAAGAGCTTTGGCTTACTGCAGGGCACAAATATGGTCAGTGACATCCATGTACAAATGCATCCAATGTATTTGTACTATATCCTTATATCTCAACACAGAGCACATACTGGACTTACATGCAAGTGAAGTAATGCTTGTGGGCAGATTTTGTTGAGAAAGATGCTGGTCCACTTCAGGCTCGTCTGGTTCTGATGGAATCTGATGACCAGCATGAGAAGGGTGTATAATCTGAAGTGGTTGTGCTTGTGTGGGCTTCATTTTTTCTAAGCTTTCCGGGTCCCGATGATCTTCTGATTGCAACATGGGACAAATCCTTTCTCTTCTCCACTGTATTAAGGCTACTCTGTCACGTATTGATTTTGCAATTATTTTGACATCACTTTCATGGAAGAATCCGGCATCAACCTGAAATAAAAGATTTTCAAGAACAAATCCATATTTTGACTGTTTTTTTCACCTCGTGGTGCCCCACATGCCCACTCCATATCCACTTTTAATAACTGATTAGAGAGTTACAGATTCTAAATCACCAGTCTGAGGTTTTGTATATGTATGGCTGATTAGTTTGCAGAAATATAGAATTAGAATTAAATATAGTATCTAAAGTTTAGAATTAAATATAGTATCTAAAGGTTTTCACTGATAAAATTATTTTCAAAAAGAATTCAAGTTGTATCTGAAATATTTTTTTATAAAGCAGAGAAGTAATTGCAAAACTATGATCAATTGTCATAAACACTTTTATTAGTCACCATTGGCTATGATTAGTTATTGTCTATATCACTATTGGAGATATTATAATTTAAATATTCCTAGAACTTTATGCAAAATAAGTGGGGATTTTTTTAGTCGAAATGTAACAGATGGTAAAAGGGAGGGGGGCATTTTTAGGAATAATTAAAACCAGTCATAGTTGGCATCAAAATCATATAATCTCACTATCTGCTTCATGAATAAACCAAATAAGTAATTTCCCATTTGCAATGTAATTTGAGAAAAGCAATTTTTCAGGAAGAAACTCCTATACTATATTTCAAGCATGTAAATTACTTTTTCAAAATGATAGGCAGCTATGTCCAAATACCCTTGCACAGTGGTTGCAATGCAATACTGTACTGCAAGCTAATTCTGCCCACAGCCTGGAGTATGATCCTGACCAGGTCAAGGTTGATTCAGCCTTCTATCCTTCCGAGGTTGGTAAAATGAGTACCCAGATATGCAAACATTGTAAACTGCCTAGAAAGTTCTGTAAAGCAGAGGCCCTCAACCTGTGGGCTGTGTCCGTGAGGGGATTGCAACCAGGCCACAGATATATGATATATAACTTATCTTACTGCATAAAGAAAGAAAAATGGTTCAAATTCTACTCCAGATTCTTACATATATTGGAAACATAATTTGCAAAACTTCAAGTTATGCAACTTAATGAGTGCTAATCAAAATTTGTATCCGTTTCTGAAAGATTGTGTTTTGATGATAAATTATTGTATTTCATTTCTGTGGATCCATTTATGGCTTTTGAAGATAGTTTGTGCTGTATCTTTTGAATCAAATTTACTTTTCCAAGTTTGCCTCTGATGTCATTTGAGATTTATATTACATAGACACCCACGGAGAGGGAGGGAGGGAAGGAAAGAAAGGAAAAAGAGAATGTCAAGGGAAATTTATTTTACCATTTCTTGTGCAACGTCATCAGGAGTTTCTTTTTCCAGTTCAAAAGTAAACTCAATGGCTCCATTATCTTTGGACTTCCCTTTCAATTTCTTAGCATCTTCTACCCAGAGTCTTAAGGCAATAGAGGATTTTCTACCATCATCTTCTTCTGCAAGTTCCACTCTCACCCCAGTATCTTCAGCAAAGAAGGCATGGCTTAATAAATCTTTAATTTCATATCTGGTGGGAAGGAAAGCACACAACTGATATTAAGTCAATTAGGTCCTCTATTCTTTAAGGACCAAGTAGCTGTGTATTACTGTTGATAACACACACACATATATTAGAATATATGTATTAGAACTTCCTTGGCCCTCTATGTCTTTCTAAGTTTTAATGAAAGAGCAACTCAAAATTTGCTTTCAATAATACAAAGGTTTTTAAATCACAGTAGCAAAATAGCTACTGTGTTTCTATAAAAGTGTTTCTATAGCGACTGCCAAATGTGTGCTATAATAAACCTCACACCATTTGTTTATTTTTATTAGTTTTTTATTTTAGTTTCAATGGCTGCCCATTTATGGCTAACAGAGAGTTAAAACACTTACTACACCTTTTCAAGCTTCTGTGTTTGTTTTGTACAATGTTCTTGAAAAGGGTATTTATCTGAAACGTATCAGACCCAATTTATACCCTTTAGATACTTTCCCCCTCACCTTTTCTTCTCCCATCATAGGGCATAGATAAACTATTCTGAAACTATCTTTTAGCATAGCATTCCTGGCATGTTAACCATCTAGTAATCAATGTTAGTATATGATCTGCTTACATTAGCATAAGGTTCATTCATGATGAGCCAAGAATCTGCATAATTCATATGCAATATTGCATATGAACTTCATTAAGGAAGCCTCAATGCAATCACCACAACTAGACCTGATTATAGGAACGGGTAACAAATGTATTAAAAACCCAGACTGCACAGAAAACTAACCTAGAAAACTAATTGATTAAAATAAGCAAAAAAAAACAAAACAGTTAGATGTAGTTTGTGCTATTTTTCTTTTAAAATGAATTCCATGTAAATCTTTCTAGACTCCAAATGAAAAATAACTAAACCATGCACCTCTGCTGGATGATCTGCTTTCTCTAGGAGCACATGCAGTGGGGTGGTGTACTCCTAGCTGCAGCTATTACCTAACATTTAGTTGAAAGTCAAATCAAGAACCGACTATTAAAATGTTACACTCCGTGCAAATCTGGCAGTTATGCAATGTTTTTATTTGGCTAGGCAATCCCTTAGTCAATACACCCTCAGCTTCCACTTGTTAGTCTTCATCTAATCTTTTACAAATCCTAAATATTGATTTAGCATTCCTATGTCTCTGAAATCTGATGAAAAGAATAAAGCTGGATACCACCAACATAATGATGGTATCAATTTCAACTGTCTGAATGATCTGCCTATGTGGTTAAGCATCTTTTATGTCTGTGTGTGTGTGTGTATGTGTATGTATATGTATATGTATGTATGTATGTATGTATGTATGTATGTATGTATGTATGTATTTATTTATTTTGTGGATTTTTTCTTTGTATCTTTTCTTTTTTCCATTTTGTTTAATTAAATATATAAACGTAAGGTGTAATCTTGTAGTCTTGTAGTGTAATCTTGTAGTGTAGTCTTGTGTGATACTGCATCCAATAGCTACTTGTCAAATATAAATCACCATGGAACTTACCTGGATTGAGAAGCTCTTCTTATGGTCACTCATGGTTTAGTCACCTTCTGTATGGATTACTGTAATGTGCTGTACAGAGTGCCACCCTTGAAGATATCTAGAAGCTGTAATTGATGCAGTAGCACGGGCAGTTCTGGGCACCCCTAGGGTTGCACATGTAACACTGCTACTGTGTGAGCTGCATTGGATGCCAGTTTATTTCCTGGTCAAATTCAAGGTGTTGATTTCTAAAGTCTTTTAAAAAATTTTAAAAGTCCTTCATAGTCTGCACCTGGTTCTCTGAGGAACCATCCTGTCCTAATAGCATCGACCTGTCCCATCAAGTCAGGCAGAGAGGGTTTGTTGCAGACCCCATTAATTAAAGAATTTTGACTGGCAGGGTCTAGGATGAGAGTCTTCTTTATTACAGATGTCCTATGGAGCATCTTGCACCCAGAAGTGAGATACAGTGCCATCCTTCTGGCCTTCTGGAAGGGTGTCAAGACCCAGCTCTGCCAACTGGCATGGGGGTTCAAAAGTGGTATGCAACCATGGGGATGGTTGGTGGCTTAAGGATGCCCCCTTGCCTTTTTTCTTTTTAACCATTTAATCTTTATTTTAATTGTTTTTTTAAAAAAACTTTACTTCTAACGTTCCCTCTTTTTACATGGCTATATGGTGTTTATTTGCAAACCACCCAGATTTCAGGTGAAATGGGCACTGTATAAATATGAATAAAAATATAAAATGAATACTTGAAGAAAGTCTGTTTATAGATATACAGTCCAGAAGAACATTCTGACTGAAAGTGTTAAAATTTGCTGAAAATTCCTCAAAATTCACAGGCACACTAACCCAGATTCCAAATTGGTACTGATCCATGTTCCCATAGTAACCATATTAGTTTCTATCTAGCTAGTAACTATACTAAGAGATCTACATGATTAGATTATAGTAGGTCTATCAGATTGAAATGGTACTGGCCAGCTCTTGTCAGTTTTCTGCAGCCACCCCAAGAAATTACTTTGAAATGAGCTCAGGATTAGGACCTGTTTCACAAACAACAAAAATTTACTATTTGAAACAAACCTCTCTTCTTTATTTTTGCAAATGCACTCTCCAATTATCTCCTTAATTTCAGGATCAGTAACTTTATCAAAACTTGCTGGTTTGACACCCTGCATGAGGGGGAAAAAAACATAATTAAGTTTCTCTGGCATTTTCATTCTAGATCCACATAGCTTTGAGTTTAAATTAGGACTCTTATGTAATCTAATATACAATAGACCATTATATATGCTATAACGAAGCTAAAGTCAGCATTAACTTTTATTATGAATTTTAATATTAAAGGCCTTGGGAGGGGAAAACTGAACTATCCTAGGCTTCTGGGATTCTGTTCCAGAAATATCAACATCAAGGTTTTTTTTACAAAAGTTTTGTTTAAACAAATTATCAGTTAACTATTTATTTTAATTATTCCTCAACTTTCCAGGTTTCAGAGCAGCTTTCCTAATTAGCAAATATATTTTTTATAATATTTTGATACTGTTCTAGTATGCAGTCTGCTTTAAAATAAGGAATAGTGTAAAATAATTAGCGTCTCTTACGGTTTTACCCAAAATTTAAATCCTTACAGATTTCTATTCTGCAAAAAAAGGAAACAGTAACTCGGTAAGGTAACTACGTTTTCTTTTCTAATTGAAGTTTGTGAATGTCTTAGAAAAAGATTTTCACTTGCTGACAGTTACAAGACGTGAGCTTTAATGATTCTCAATAGAAAAATTTTAAATCCCAAGAAGAAATAAGACATTTAAGGCAGAATTTTATGTATGTTGAATATGGAGAAAGAACCTTTTTCTAGTGAGGTAAAGAAATTGAAATAAAAAGCTTTATTCTATTTCTAAACATTTCCCTTGAATAGTTTTAATACGTATAATTATTTTTTTATTCCCTTTTATGTTGTTGGGATATTTTAAGAAAAGAAATGAATACCTTACGCCTGGCACAGGCTTAAACATCCATTCTGATCCTTTCACTGGAGCTCAACTCCTGGTGAATCCCTGCCATTGTCATATAATTTTCATGACTGTAATACCCTGTTTCCCTGAAAAAACGACCTCCCCTGAAAGTAAGACCTCACTTGATTTTTACACGGGCGCCCAATATACGTGTGCCCCTAACTAATAGGTTA